>CM040184.1:33992406-34267406 GCA_022606455.1 Callitettix versicolor
ATGTATGTTTCGTACAAATGCAATTTAAATAACACAAGCATTCATACCATACTGTTAATCAAGTATTTCAATCGTTTACAAACCTTACCTTTAAATTCTGACAGATCCAAAATCCAATTTAAAACCACCAAAGTCCAAAATAATCGCGGCACGCAGACGTCTCGCTGAACGTGTTGGAAGCGAATTGTCTAAAATAACTATTTTATCGTGATCTTTTTTTGAAAATCTGATCTCACCATTGTAATCAGCATTTTAAAATTTCAAAATTTACCGAAAATGTATTCTTACCGCCGTAAAATTACATTCAATTACAACTGATTTTGAAAATTCAAAATGCTAATAACGCTGATTACGATGGTGACATCATACTTTTAAAAAGTGTAAAAGACAATATTTTTTAAAGAGTCTATTTAAATGGCCGCCCTTTTGAAACTGCTGAACGGCTGCTGCTGGGTAACGAAAGTGTTCCAGTTATTACCACAATTAAATTTTATACCAAATTTGAATCGAATCGGACCAAAATTGCGAACGTGAGAGTACTAAAACACACACACACACACACACACACACACACAACGCTTGAAAACATATTCTAGATACAATGCTTATTTTAAGGTCATGGGTTTTACCATGATGGTCGCTCCAATGGCCCTTTTTGTCAATAAAAATGTGGCTAATAGAATAATAAATTCGTTTGCGTATGTTTTTTTAAAACAGCTTTTTCAAGTAAGTTCTGATAAAAATGAATACTTTCTGATATTATTTAATATAAGTTTTTAAAATATTTAATTGTTTTTTTTATTTCCGACAACACAATTCGCTTTTATTGTTTAATTACTATCACGTAAATTGTATGTAATATTATTTTAGTCTGTTATAAAACTTTTCAATGAAATATTTGTTACTATTGTTTGTTATACTTTATTTCTAATTATATGAAACGTAGACTAGTAACCACTGCGTAGTGAAAATACTGTAAAGATGTACAACCAAGGACACTGTAATAATTACTTGGCAATCTTACAAAAGCAACGAAAGTATTCAGCACTTATTTTAAGTTTTCAAGAACTTTTATTTCTGTTTTTACATACTTACATGAAAGATCGGTAAACCAAATGCCGAACTTCCTAAACTGCCAGTACCACATGTAATCGATATTGTTTATAAAGGCGTGATTTTCGAAAGACATAAAGAAAGTTCCCAACAAGAAAAACATATCTACAACCGCCAGCGCGGTGAGATACGTGTTTGTGGAAGAAGACATACGGCGACGAGTCAACACGATGACCGTGACAAAGTTGCCCGTGACTCCTACCAACACTACAATCGGCACCAACACACGTTGTATCCAGAAGCGCGAGTTGTCCTGGAAAGCTTTCGCCACTTCTGCCGTGGTGTTGTCCATCGTGCGAGCCAGTTACGCTCTCACTGAGCGACACGAGACGCGACTGTTCCACGGTAAACTTCGCGCACTACTGCGACGGTCCCAGATCCGTGCCAGCGTCGGGCGTTTACCGCCAATATTACAAGCTATTAATATAGTTTACCGTACGCGTTCTGCCCACTATCGTTGTCACTAACAATAGGAGCGCTATTTACATGGTAAACGTTTCTTTATGCACCGATATGGATTAAATATAGGTAGCAGTGGAAACAAACGTTTGACTCAAAATTGGGTTTGGTGATTGAGCCAGTTGTGAGTAAAAATACAACGTTCTATAGACAAGTACATTAAAGGTTTGTGTTTTTAAGGTGTTGTTGCAATATGAACACCTTAGTACATAATTAAACTATCTCTGTTTTAACTCGTCCGTTCGGTATTTGGTTTGTATTTGTTACGCAGTTCTGGCCAAACATATTGACCAATTGTTTTGAAATTTTATACGGTGGAGTCTTGTATAGAGCCCAAACAATGTATGTGTAAGATTTTTCCCATTCACTTCCGTTTCAAGATGGCGGCTATAATTTACAATAAAGAGTGAACGCAGTTTTAGCCAAACTTATTAACCAATTGTTTTCAAATATGATACGAAAGTACCTTGTATAAAGCCTAAATGACGTATGTATAAGATTTTTTTCCCATTTACTTCAGTTTCAAGATGGCGGCCTTTGATTTAACGATGACGAGTGTAAGCAGTTTTGGACAAAAGCATTGACTGATTGTATTCAAATTTGGTACGAAGGTACCTAGTATAAATTCCGATAGATATATGTATGAGATTTTTCCAATTCATTCCCGTTTCAAAATGGCGAGCTCTGATTTAATGTTGAGAGTATAGTAGCTGGTTATTTCCTGTAATACTGAACGGCAAGAGCTATCATAATTCTGACTTCTTCATGGAGAAAGAACATTTCCAATAATGTTGATCCAGTAACATTTTTCGTAAGTATTTTAAGTACCGTTAAAATTGGCAGAAAATGTTACCAGTGCTTTTGTATAGCAAGAATATACTGCGAGGTCTACTGCTCTTTGAAATACTAGTAGGCTATATAATCCATTATTCATTACTGGTGACCGTAATATTTTTAAAAAATGTTACTAGACCATTTTTTGGGAATTTCGCTACTCTTTCACCATAAAGCGGACAAAATTATGATAGGTCTTGCTGTTCAGCCAGTAATACAGGAATAGTTATCAACTACACTCGTCATCGTTTAAATCGAGGCAGCAATTTTGGAAAGGAAAAAAGGGGGAACCTTTACACATATAACATTCGGGCTTTATACAATGTACCTATCTACTAAATTTCAGAACAATCGGTCCATGAGTTTGGCTAAAACTACGTAACAAACCAAATACCGAACAGTAGATTTTGAAAAACTGACCTCGCTTCGTCTCGATCAGTAAAGAGTACAGAAATTAATTTTATTACTCACTTTAAGGTTCTGTCGATACATTTTTTCAACGAACTTGTAAATTAATATGCCTAAATACAACAACCAATTATCATATGTTTAATTTGTTCAAGCAATAAAACTATCATAGAAATGTACGTCATACTAGCTAAAAACTATATGGGAATTCCGATGTTTTTTTTTGGGTGTGGGAAGTTAAACAAAAATGGCAAGCTATGTTATTCAAGCTCATAAAATTTCTTACAAATAGCTATTAATAATTTCTTGAAAAAATTATCACACAAATGATAAAAAAATCCCCTTCGACAGTTATTTGCAGGTATGCACTGTTAATGGTTTCAATTCAATCAGATTTCATCTGGTAGAACTCTAGATTTAGCTATAGATAGAAATCTTTTATTTAATTGACTGAGAGGAACAAGGTTTCAATTCGACCATTCGGCATTTAATTTGAGCGTTTGTTGCTTGTTCATCAATGGTGGGATAGAGAAAAATACTTTTTGGAAATTCGCTTCTATCACGTCAGCAAGACAGTTGCGTGCCGCGATTATTTATATTTCAAGATGAGTTTGCATCACTTGTATAAATACGTTTCCATTAAAACATAAAACGCCAAGCGAGAAAGGAGAGTAAGAGATATGTTTATTTCAGGACTAAAGTTATTGTATAGGCTACACAAAAGGATGTGTTTACTACCACAAGAAGGACATTGCGGTAATGTGACTCGGAATATTTTGTGTAGGCCTAAATACAACACTGTTATTGCGTTAAATGTATATTATACTATAAGTTTATGAGGTAAATATTTGGAAAACTGTTCACGGGTTGCATTTGGTCCGGTTTTGTAATTCCCTGTAAAAAGTAATAGTGTAAAAATATTACAAAAACTTTCTCAGATTTGATCGATTCACCGAAACACCTGGACCGGAAGTTATCGATAAAAAATTTGAAAACTAGGTTAATTCTCGGGGTAAATATGTAGTGTATTTTGTTTTAGATTTTTCAGTAATTTTTTCACTAAAACGCTTCATTACATGCCAGAAGTAATAATCCAAAGTATAAGCTCACGGAAGGAACGGAAAGTACGATAAAAATTGAAAATAGAAGTGACCCGCATAATCTCAAAACTGCCACTGCGCTAAAGAGGTAACATGTTTTTGATCGCGATAGAAACTTTAGAAAAACCTTATATTCTATTAAGTTATTATTCGATCAAGTTATTAAACTTATTGCATCTACAAGTATAACCCTAGCCTATGACCTATATAAATCTGATGTTACTTATAATTAACGTTAAACATTGTTTTAATGCAAAAACTGTAAGTTAACTTATAAATACCTTTCGAAAATCGAGTAGGTATAAGCCCACGGATTACTCTGCTTCCCTTTTGTCATAACCTTTCTTCATCAGGAAAAGAAAACACGGCAACTTTGAGGCCAAAGTCATAATTACACACACAGCACTTAAAAATCACTTAAACCAAACTATATATTAAACTTTCACTACAGTAAAACACTAACTTAGTTTATGATAACCCAACTTTACCAAACATCATGAATAAAACTTTACTACATTATTGTAAACACAAAAGACGATGGTGCTGCTTTGGTTTTCTAAACTTTCCGTCAGTGTAGATGCGCTGGCGTTACACCGTAAACAAAATCCAGCGCGAAAGCATACTGTAGAGTTAGAACAGTGTTGCCAACTTATGTAAATTGTGCCTAGTTTAGGGCACGGTAAATAGAATACACGGTATGGGCCACGGTGGTATGCGCAGTAGACTACCGCACGCGTGACGTCACTGAGTCATATTCTTCACTCCTACTGTATGTAGTTTCCCGCTAAACTATTCGATGTTCTATAAATATAGTTGGAGATTCGGTGTTTATTTAACCTGTAGGTGTTGTGGTTTAAATAAAAGGTGTCAACAACAATACTGCACGATAATTGTGTTTTGTGTTCGAGGTTTAATAAATATAAGAAAAGATTTAAGTATGTTTTAAATCCTAAAAAATGCATAATGTATTTTGTTTAGTATTGTATAATTGTGCGTGCATAACAATGCCTGGTTGCGCTATTGCCAATTACTATAATAATGATAAGAATTGTAAAGGGAAAAGAATTACATTTCATAGAATTCAAGAAGATGAAGGCCTGAGAAAAGCGTGGGTTCATGCGTGTAAACGAGCAGATTATTTTAATTTTGATAATGTTAAAGTCTGTTCACTTCATTTTAATGACGATGATTTCGAAAGGGATTTTCAATCCTAATTATTAAATACAACACCTGTGAAATCCGGTGCCATTCCACGTTTTAACATTTCCACCGTTGAAAATAAATGTGTTGATTTTGAACGAGCGACAAAGATTCAAGACGTGAAAACCAAGAAATATAAAAAAAAATTAGTGACGAGTCCGATGGAAATCTGCCAGAAAAATCAGCTGTAAACTGAAATGACGTTGGTGCAATTGTAACGTGTAATTCTGTAAATGAAACCCACTTTCCGTGGTCAGTCGTTTTAATACAAATATCGTTGTAAATAATGCCTCTGTAGAAGAAATGAAATGTTTAAGAAATGAAAATTTATTTTTGAAGGAACAAATTCAACTTGCATTACAAGAACTGGCCTCGGTTAAAAATAAAAATGTGGTTTTACAAAGCAATGTTACTAACTTTAAGAATATTTGTTTCTGTTAATTCGACGAAGAGGAGGAGCCTTAAATGACTTACAAGCTAGTGAAGATGATGTGAAGTGTGATCTACAGGTGAACTCTGATCTACTGAATATGATGGCTGACTACGAGTATATAGCGTATAGAGTCAAGAAAAAAAAATCGTCTCAACTTTTGTATACGGTCATCCAATAAACGAGTGCCATAATAATCCAAGGGATTGGCTGTCAAAAGGCCAAAATGGTCGTGGTAAAAATGGAAAGGGTCTTTTTGAAATATCACGGTGAGAATGGGCTAAATAAAAAAAAGGTGTGATGAAAAATCTGACAGACAAACTAACTAATAATTAGTCTTCAGTAAGTGAATTTACCATATCCTGTTACGTCCATACCCGTACATTTATGAGGATGAAATCTTTAAATAAAAAGAAGTCTAAAAAAAGTTACAGAAATAAAACCACTGATGCTGGAAGGAAGAAAAGTAACAAACTCAGTAAACTACAATAACTTGTACTAGGTATCAAAAATACTTTGTTATCGATATTAGAATAATAATAATTATTATATATATATATATTATTGTGTGTGTGTGTGTGTGTGTGTGTGTGCGTGTGCGTGCGTGCGCGTGCGTGCGAGCGCGCGCGCAGTAGCCCCCGGTCTAGCTGACAAAACACAGAAGTTTTAAAAATGATTTTATCTTTTGAAATGGATAAATAAAATATTCCGACCACAGCTGTCTCAGGGACGTGCTTGAAGCGAATTTTCAAAATTATTTTTCTCATCCGCTTATCTTCTTATTGCTTACCCTTTTTTGAAATTATGATTTCACCCTCATAATCAGCACTGAGATCTGTTGGCATACAGGTCCTATTAGCATTTTAAACTTTCAAATTACATTTTTTTAAATAAAAATGGACCCTGACCGTCGTCAAATTCAATTTCTTAATTTCAACTGATTTTGAAAATTAATAATACTAAATTGTGCAGTTTTAAAGCGGATTATGATAGTGAATTTATATTTTAAAAAACATTCAAGAAAAAACAGATTTTTAAAAATTCGAAATTACCGCCATTTTGAAACAGTTGAACTAATTTTGTTGGTTAAAGGACTCGTCTAAGCTACCACCATAATCGATTTTTACGCCGAGTTTGAATAAAATTGGACCAAAATTGTTAACGTGAGCGAGCTAACACGTACCTCTAACAATTTTAACGACCCCTCAAAACCCCTCGTGGTCTACAGATCACGATAGGTGCTCATTTCGAGGGCCCGGGTGTGAGTCTTACCATGATGGCAGTTCCAATGGCTCATATTTCTCATGGAAAATAGCTAAAAAATCATAAATGGGTTTTCATAGTTAATGATAAAATCTATAAATTGCGGGCTATTATAATGTCCAATGTAAAGTTGGTGATAGCATGTAAATAGGAAAACACCATTAAATTAGAGCAGTATAAATCATTCAGCTGATATAGGTCGTCATAACAATATGTCCGACAGGTGTGGAAATTCAATAAAAAAAAGAAGAAGAAGAAAACGAGGACGAGATAATTAATTACTACAAGCGGGTCTAACTGAAGTTCATGTTAAACATAATTAATTACTGCGTTTGAAACATTAATTACAGTGCAAAGATTTTGTGTTAACATAGTTTCTCGCCAACCCCAACAGGTACTTCTCATCAACCCCTCCCCTCCATTAGGAGAGGTAAGAACATAGTTTTTCAATTTTACACATTTAGATACAAGAAGTGATGGTTTTTTTCTTAGACCATTTCCTGTCTGTTAATATACATAAATTAGGACCATTTTTAGGGAATTCCATTATGACCATCATGGTAAGACCCATACCCGGGATTATGAAATGAGCACCAATCCTGACTTCTAAATCATTTTTTTTAAGAATAATTACAATTTATACATAGGCCTTACATATAATTTTTTTCGCTTTAATTCAAACTTGGCACAAAAAATGACTTTGGCAATTAGCTTGTACAAGTTCGTTAACCAGAAAAACTCGTTTAACAGTTTTAAAATGGCGGTCATTTCAAATCTTTAAAAATTCATAATTTTTTTGTCTAAATTTCTTCTTGATAACCTATTTTACCAAATTGTGCATTAAAAATTGCCCAAATCTGCATTTTGAATTTTCAAAATCCGTTGAATTTATGGAATTTAATTTTGACGGTGGTCAGGGTTCATTTTCGTATTTACAATGTAGTTTGTAAGTGCTGGTGTAAGCAGATTTTAATGCTGTTTATGTTGGTGAAATAGGAATTTTATAAAAAATGGTACGATAAGGAAAAATAATTTGAGAAAATCACTTCTATCATGTCAGCGAGACAGCTGCGTGCTGCGATTTGTTTTGTTTTCTTTAACATTTTCCCCGCTCACCCGCTGAGATAATTTTCAAAGAAAATCATAAACCGTGCGTTGATTTGAAAATTGTTTAAACGTAAAATCCGTCAGTGTCTTTAAAACCAACAGAAGATTGTAATTAATTAGAACAGTGTCAACGCCGCGTACCCCTCGTCGACACGAGAGCGCTGGAAGTTAATTGGAAATGAATGTCTGCAGATAACATTTTATTAATAATCGCTGTGAACAGGTGACACGATGACATCATGCAAACGAATTCCCACAAAGTAACAATAACAGACAACAATGACTTTGCATCTCGTAATTTTTTGAAAACTGCTTTCACAACGTTAAAACCTAACTTTTTAAATGTTCTAATAACAATGAAAATAAGAAAATGAACCCAGACCTCCGTCAGGTTTATTTTCAATGGTTTTTGAAAATTTCAGTTGTAAAGTATGCAGATTTTAATACCGATTACGATAGTGGAATCCGATTTTCAAAAAAGGGTAAAAGGAAAAGAAGGTCGCCATTTTGAAACTGCTTAACAGATATTGCTAGGTAATGAACTTATTTAAACTATTATCACCAAAAGCAATTTTTTTCCAAGTTTGAAACAACTGAACCCAAATTACGAACGCTAGAGAGCTTACCCCACACAAATATATATAATTAAAATTTTCTGTTTTTCAGCCCGGGATCGAACCGTATGAGATATTGCGCGATCTCTAACATTACAAACCTTTCCAGTCGGTACAAGGCATTCAAAATTAATAATTTACCTTGTGATAGACCCACACGCGCGCACGCACACACACATAATTCCTGGCATTAAGGCCGTTGGATATTTGACGCTATTTCAGGATAAGACTTTACAATGTACCCGACATACAGAAATATAAATCTCCATAAAACTATGCAGTACCGTCGTAATACTTCGGAATTAGTTACGAGCTTCTATTTATTCAATGGACCCGTGTGGGAAGCAGAGAAAGGAGAACGAGCGAGGGAGAAAAATAGGCGGAGATTGGGAGGGGAGAAAAGAAAAGAAAGAGAGAGAGAGAGAGAGAGAGAGAACTCCTTTAACGGAAAGAGTAACCCAAATATGAAGTTTAGCGCATTAACTGCAGTCTCGAACATACGACCTTGTGGAGTAATGCACAGCTGACTGGTGAATGAACAACCTTGACCAAAAAGCCCGTTTTGCTTAGTCATGTACCTAATATCTCAAAAACTATTGTAAGAATTTTTTTTAATTCATGTAATGTAACTTGCAGTTTAACATCAGTAATATCGATTAAAACGTATAAAATAAGGGATATTTTTTAAAACTTTCTAAGAGTTATAGTTCAGTAGGTAATTATGACAAATCGCCGAGTTAGACAAATGTTGTTTATTTAAACAAAATTAACTATATAATTATCTCTGTGTCTTTTTAATTAGCCACATTCTACACACACTTTATAAAACAGAACTGCCTACACTTGGCCTCCGTTTCGTTTTGCTTGTTTTTTGGATTCGCACCAAGCTGGCTAGCACAAACTTGGCTTCCGACATCGAACTCTTTTTCACGATTTGATCAGTTTTACAAGCCAAGATTCCTGTTCTGTTCCAGACAAAGATGCCTTATTTACAATGAGGCTCATTTACTCCCCCCCCCCGCGGGAGCTGATTAGGCGACTACGCTGGAAAAAGTAAATTGCATTTCCCGAGTTTTAAACGCTTCCTTTGATGAGCAGATTCGCGTTCAAAGCGTCGCAGTTGAGAGTTGGATCGAGTTAGGACGAGACTGCAATCCAATTTGCCAGCGCGAAGGCGGAATTCTTCACAAAGTCTTTAATTTCCTTTCGTTGATATGAAAATATCATGCGTTAAATTTTTTATTACTGCAAATACAGGGTGATTGATGCATTTAACTTTGGAATTACATTTTGAATTTAATGTAAAAACCAGATTAAAAATGGGCTCTAAGCATTTAAATTAAACGGTATTTGCCCAAGACGTTAGGTTCCGCATTCATTTACAAAAGCAAGTACATTAGCCTATAATATTGGGAAATTGTTTCGAACGAAATTTGGTCATTTATAAAGACCTAAACTAATGACAGTGTAGCATACTTAATGAAAGAAATTTAAATTAGAATTTTCATTGGAAAAACGAGGTATTTAAAGTGAGCACCGATCCTGACCACTATATCACTTTTTGAGGGGGTCGTTAATATATATATATATATATATATATATATATATATATATATATATATATATATATATATATGCGCACGCGCCTGTGTGTGTTTTGCACGCTCGCGTTCGAGTTTCAAAACCAATTAGGTTTAAACATAAGTTTTAACAATATTTTTAGACAAGATAGCATTTAGGCCGGGCGATCTCCAAATGCGGAGTAGAGCTGTGCTGAGCTGAGGCAAGCTGAGCGGAGTTGAACGGAATTAAGACGAACGGCAAACAGAACCGGAGTTCAGTCAGTTTAGTTAGCTTCGAAGCTTCGCGGAGCGGAGCCCAGCGACGCCGCTTGTCTCCGTTCAGTTCCGTTACGCTTTCAGTGGCCGAACTTACGTTAGAAACAAAGGTCAGTCCGCTACGCTCCGCTTTGCATTCAGTGGTCACCCAACCTATTTCTATTTAGTACAAGTATGGCAGTCAGAGAATTTTTAATTTTGACCCTATCTGCATTAGCCCGAATAAGAAATTTTAAAGCCGCCTCGGTGGCCTAGTTGATAGCGTAGGCTTTCACCCCGAGGACCCGGGTTCGATTCCCGGTCAGGGCTTGGCATTTTCATACGCTATAAATAATCCCATCGTCTGCATTAGCCCAAGTGTGCACAATAGTCGGACGTTAAACACAAAAAAAAAAAAATTAATTTTTTACTCAATTTTGAGAACCCTAACAAATACTTCAAAGCTTTTTTAATAGATACTTATTTAAGAGAAGTACATTAAGATAAAATGTCTATTACAAAAAAATAAGTTTTACTGTTAATCGTGTTTGCAATAAAATTTGTTTAGAACATGGCTTTTGCACTTTTGTGTACAATACAAGATCGATCGTTTCACTAATTAATTGTAGAAACTGAGTAATCCAGTTTCCATATTTTTTATCAGCAAGAAAATGAAAATCTAAAAAAAAATGTATATAGTTGGCTTGTAGTTTTGGAACACATGTAGGTAGGTGACAATAACGGATTGCACGTTTATTCTACCTAAACAGAACCTGCGTAAACAAATATTTTTCCTCCAAAATATTGATTTATAGAAGAAAACAAATACACAAAAATATTGGTATATTTATCCCATAAAAACACTTTTTACAATTAATTAATTTCTTGGGACAAATTGTACATGTAAACAGCGATTTTGGAGCACCCCTGTACGTAACTTTAAAATGGCTGGTTGATTGAGCAAAACCTGAGAATCAAGCTGCTTCCATATTTTTGTTCCATTCTGTATATAATTTCTCCAATTCAGTTTATTGCACAGATACCAATAAGAAACTTTCACATTATTTGAATAAAATGTATGAGAAACTTGATTAACAGACTTTTAAGAAATTAAGTCCAATTTAGGGCTACATTTGACAAAATTTTTATGAAAACCGTTCAAGCTTTTTTTAACTACAAAAAAACAGATTTTTTAACTAAATAATGTTTATTTTTAAAGTTTCGAGCTCTTTAGAAATTAAAACAAAACAAATTAATTGGTTTAATCAAAATCAATTGGTTTAATCAAAAACCAATTAATCAAAATTAATTGGTTTAACAGTTTAAAAATCAAAATAACAGTTAACAATTAATTGAACAAAACAACATCCCAGACAACATGATTAACATAGTTAACGATAATTTTAATTAGTTTCAATAGTCTTTTATTTCAATTTGTCTAATTTATTGATCCAAAAGTAATATTAAATAAATTTTATAAATAAAAAGTCTCAAAACATCACAGACTCGTGTTTAGCTTGGTATAAAATTATTTAAGTATTTTTTAGATTCAAAATTTTAATTCATTATCTTTACACCTTTTTGTTTGATGAAACTCTACATCAGCTCTGGTGTGTGTTAACTATCTCGGGGATTATACAATTCATTTATTAAAAACCAATTCTACCACTAAATACATAAAACAAACAGGAAAATCAAATTAAAAGTGAATCGCTCAAATAAATTGTTTTTTTTTTAACGATAACAGAATGTAAGCTGCTATTAACGGATTTTGCATTATTGGAAAATGAACGATTGTATGTGGTCATTAAGGCATGAATTAAGCCTGATACTTTGAAATGAGCACTGATCCTGACCTCTAGATCACTTATTGAAGGATCATTAAAAATTTTTAAAGATTTATTTCAAGTGTTATTTGAGCAGGTATTTACTTACGCCAATTATGAGTCCAAAGGCAGATTTCTTAAAGAAGTGTTATATAAACACATTAGGTTTTTACACATCAATGTATGTATATTGATTGGTTACTATTTTGAAACAGTTGAATGGAATTTTCTGGGTATTGACCTTATCCAAGCTACTACCAAAATGGATTTCTGTGCAAAGTTTAAAATGGTGTTAAAACTACGCATACACACACACACACACACACACACACACACACACACACACACACACACACACACACACACACACACACACACACACACACACACACACACACACACACACACACACACACACACACACACACACACACACACACACACACACACACACACACACACACACACACACACACACACACACACACACACACACACACACACACACACACACACACACACACACACACACACACACACACACACACACACACACACACACACACACACACACACACACACACACACACACACACACACACACACACACACACACACACACACACACACACACACACACACACACACACACACACACACACACACACACACACACACACACACACACACACACACACACACACACACACACACACACACACACACACACACACACACACACACACACACACACACACACACACACACACACACACACACACACACACACACACACACACACACACACACACACACACACACACACACACACACACACACACACACACACACACACACACACACACACACACACACACACACACACACACACACACACACACACACACACACACACACACACACACACACACACACACACACACACACACACACACACATATGTATACCTATATAGTATCAGCGGCTTGGACTAGACTCTGTGGATAATATAGCTACGAAAACGGTCAGTCTGCGTGATGAGTCTCTAAACTGCACTTCTAAAGGTTTTTAGTTGGAGCCCTAGTTACTCTCAGATGGGATTATATAACCTCAGGCACTGCGATCAATGGACCTATTTTGCAACTAAACGTCTTAAGTACTAGTTCAGCAGATTGAAGCCCTTAGTAAGTTCCAAAAATCCACTGACTATTCATCCTAGAGGTCTCTAGAACCCTGAAAACCAAAAACCATTAGCCTTCTGCTAGCAAAAGCCTCAAAATAATGAATTAAATAATTCCTCCTCTTTACTGCATAATCTACAAACAGCTTCTTTGTGGTGCATTCTTATTCTGTTCATGTGCATCCTGAGACCACAGTACGCTGTAATGACCCACATTATATTCCTGAGTACTGCTCCTCTAAGTCCTCCACGAGGAACCCTGCATAAGAGGCGCTTGCTATGGGAATGCCCATGAAGGTTATTCCATCTTGCCTGGTATTGCTTGTTAATCCATCTATTGATAGCAGACCCTGCCAATGATAAAGAGATCCCTAATGCAGGCTCGGGTTCAATAAACTCATGAAAATCCCAGTCCAGCCAGTCGGTCTGCCTCCTCATTAAACTCAACCCCTTTATGCCCTGGAACCCAATGAAAATGACCCAGTTACCCAGGGACAAAGCATCACCATTAGCCTAACTGGTTTAAAGTATGGACATTAAGAAATATATATATATATATATATATATATATATATATATATATATATATAAGAAATATATATATATATATATATATATATATATATATATAAATATTTCTTAATGTCCATACTTTAAACCAGTTAGGCTAATGGTGATGCTTTGTCCCTGGGTAACTGGGTCATTTTCATTGGGTTCCAGGGCATAAAGGGGTTGAGTTTAATGAGGAGGCAGACCGACTGGCTGGACTGGGATTTTCATGAGTTTATTGAACCCGAGCCTGCATTAGGATCTCTTTATCATTGGCAGGGTCTACTATCAATAGATGGATTAACAAGCAATACCAGGCAAGATGGAATAACCTTCATGGGCATTCCCATAGCAAGCGCCTCTTATGCAGGGTTCCTCGTGGAGGACTTAGAGGAGCAGTACTCAGGAATATAATGTGGGTCATTACAGCGTACTGTGGTCTCAGGATGCACATGAACAGAATAAGAATGCACCACAAAGAAGCTGTTTGTAGATTATGCAGTAAAGAGGAGGAATTATTTAATTCATTATTTTGAGGCTTTTGCTAGCAGAAGGCTAATGGTTTTGGTTTTCAGGGTTCTAGAGAGACTCTAGGATGAATAGTCAGTGGATTTTTGGAACTTACTAAGGGCTTCAATCTGCTGAACTAGTACTTAAGACGTTTAGTTGCAAAATAGGTCCATTGATCGCAGTGCCTGAGGTTATATAATCCCATCTGAGAGTAACTAGGGCTCCAACTAAAAACCTTTAGAAGTGCAGTTTAGAGACTCATCACGCAGACTGACCGTTTTCGTAGCTATATTATCCACAGAGTCTAGTCCAAGCCGCTGATACTATATAGGTATACATATGTGTGTGTGTGTGTGTGTGCGTGTGTGTGTGTGTGTGTGTGTGTGTGTGTGTGTGTGTGTGTGTGTGTGTGTGTGTGTGTGTGTGTGTGTGTGTGTGTGTGTGTGTGTGTGTGTGTGTGTGTGTGTGTGTGTGTGTGTGTGTGTGTGTGTGTGTGTGTAATGTATATAACATTGGCACTCATTTCAAGGTATTGGATCTGGGTTTTACCATGATGTCTCCAACCATTTTCCAATAGAAATTTGTTAACATTTAAATGACTAAAACATAATTGTTTATGAAAATCAATTTTTCTCTGTACAAAAACTTTAATCCATCACATTGTAAATTCAGTAGTGTTAAAATTAATAATAAATTTTTATAATATTAGGAATTAACCTTCCAAGATGAAAAAGATGATATGTATTTTTTAATCACTTGCTTCAAAGATTAACTTTTTTCACTTCAAGTATGTAAAATTACAAAATTTCTTGATCTGTTCCCTTTTATAATGACAGAACAAAAAATTGCTTTTGTCCGGCTTCAATTATGTTTAGATCAAAGGAACAGCTCAGTGAAATATTAACCCTTAAGCAGTTTTGTAATTTAGTAATTTCAGCATTGAGAGGAACGAGAAAATGAAATATGGAATTCTTTGCTTCAACACAAAATCTTTTTTCATACTTTTAATATTGCAGATGGGTTCAGTTGTTTGTGATTATTTCTGTTAAGGGATAATTTACTTTTTCTACAGTATGTGTTTTCATTATATTTATCATAATTATTTTGTATCATCTTATTTAAAATATTATGTAATTTAAAATATGTAATAATAGCCTATATTTCAACAAGTAAACCAATTAATTATTTAATAAAGCATCAACTTTTTATAACAAACAACATTTTTTTAAACACAAATTTTATAATTCCTTGCTCTTTGTTCCTACATTTAATAAAATTATTGTTTTTTCAAAGGCTATACAATATTATATTTTTTACCATTCAAACTCTAAAAAGGTTTGGTGATTGTGGAAAAGGTGGTGATTTTGAGGAATCATTTCTATTATCAGACCAACACGTGGTTTAACTTAAGCGTGCGTGTGTGTGTGTGTGTGTGTGTGATATGTGTATGTGTGCATACACACATCTGGAGACTTAATTAATTTACTCAAATGAGTGTAGCAAATTTTAAGTACAGAAACAATAAGTTCAAGAATAAATTGTAAACATCCAAAAATATACAATGACCTCCTTTTTGGGTTTACTTTTGAACAGCATTTTTTTAAAATTCTTTAGTTACAATTATTATTTTTCAAATATTTTAGCGAAATCTAATAAAAAATTTGGAAAATTTATTCTTATTTTTTTATAGCTTTTCTAATCAGGATTTTTTTAGGGTATGATGGAATTTAAGAAAGTTTGTGTAATAATGGTTTTGGACCATTATTACTTTATATTTATAAAGTAATAATGGATAAGTAATAAATACGATTTGGATGATCACTTAAATTGTGTTTAAAACATTTATTTTAGCGTAATCCTTATAGGATGTGGTTGGTTTGTAAGATAATTAATTAGATATAATTAACATCATAGGAAAAAATTACTGTTTATAAAATTAGTTTAAAAAATAGTTGAAAAAATGCTCACCAGACTACAGCACAAATTTAAGTACAACAACTTATACAAAAATCAGAAAATATGAATTTGATTTAATATCCCGCTACAAAATTTAATATTTCTAAACAATATCCGTGTTTTTTTGGGTAAAACACAACTCTGCTCTTCAATATCAAAACGATTTCGAAATATACTATACATTAATAGCCTTACTCGGAATACCTTGTAGTCTGTATTGTGATGCTATCTGGAAGGATTATTATACTTCTTCTTCTCCTAACTTTCAAAAAAAATAAACAGAATTATTGTTTACAGCAGATTTATTTTTTTAACTTTATTCAAGTATCTGTAAATTAAACATTCTGAATCAGTTTTTTAAAAAATGATGTGAAAAATTTTTTCACATTATTTGGTAAATAACATTAATTGATTTAAGCTGATGCATGTTAATTTTTGTGAAATACAGGGGTTAAAATAAAGCATCAAAATAGGTTTATATATATATATATAGCTATTTCAGAGGCCTACTCTAAATCCTATTTAGGCACAGTCAGTTTTCCTAAAAACAACTTAAATTCAGTTAAATTAATAAATTCAGCTACTATCCAGCATTTTAGCGAAACCTTCCAGGCAACTTCTTTAGACTTTTAGAGCATACTTTGCCCTCATAAGCTTTGGCTGGTCATAGTTCAACTGTGTATTTGTGTCAAAGTTTAAATGTTCAAAGATCAATTTAAATGAGTGCTGGATTCAGGATGCACTGACTCCTAACATTGCTTTTTCAATCTGTCCAACCCTATGCAGTACAAGGTTTGACAACCAGCTTTAGAAATGTTTCTGAACTCTTCCGAAGAGATAACATTGGAGTTTTAGTATGAATACAGAGCATTTCTTTCCTTTCCCTGTCCATATCAATTAAGGTTTTTATATTTTTACGGGTGCTGTTCTAAACTATGTATAGTGCATATGGGTATCTTAAATGAATGAGTACCTAGACGTACCCTCCACTTGATAGCTAAATTTATTTATTTCTACATTAACAAATACTAAATTTTATGTGCAGCAATCACATATTTTAAAAACTGTAGCAGTTACGAAAAATCCACATAAAATATATATGCAGGAAACCAGTACCTGACACAAGTTTGAAATGAAAATTAAAAAGTAACTGTATTTTTATGGTCAGAATTTCATTTCATATTCTTCGCTATAGCATTGAATATGTACATTTATATTCAACTGATATAGTCATTTTTCCACAGACATAATATTATAAGGTCAGCTGCTTAAAAAACGGCCTCTTAAGAACATCAGTAGGACAGAAAGAAAAATGTGTGAGTGAGAGGTCAAGTTCCCACACTCACCAAAACTCCCTCCTTCTGATAATTATGTACACAGTACAAAGTACGTTTTTCTTTCACTTCATAAAGTATATCTGCCATTTACAAACTTATTTACTGTAAAATGGGTTACAATGCTATATCATTTACAGAGCTCATATACATTTCCTCCCTTTAACCACATTATATCAGAGGTTGAGTGTGTGTGTGTATCATCTATTTATTCAAAAAAATGAGCCATTTGAAACAAATCTTAAAATTTGAAAATAATTATGTTCTAAAGTTAAAATTTATATCAAATTAAGCAAGTTACAAGTTAAAAGACTTCGCTAAGATAAAAAAATAACACAAATATTAACAAACAAAAATAATATATTTATTACGAAATAATTAACAGTAAATAAATACTTGGTAATCGTAATACAAAACATAAGCAAGAAAAATCTAATTAAAGAAAAAGTAACTTAAATTATCTTATCAACACTTTACGTATAACACATTTTGTAAATCCTATAATAGGAGATTGAGATGAGCATTGTGGAATAAAAATTAAGAAACCAAACCAAAATTAGCACATAATAAGAAATACAATTAACCAAACCTAGGCAATTTAAAATCTTGTATTTCTTTTTTTTTTTTTTTGTAATAAATACACAATAAAGAAGTATATAGACATGAGGAATATATTAATTATAACAAATACAGAGAGAAAATGCACATAAGTTTTTTGTGCCAAAATGTCCGTAGAGTTTGAGCTTAATTGCAGTATATTACAAAGATGCTTTCCACTTTAATTAATCTAAAAGATGGTAAATATGAAAAAATATTTATACAAAAACAAGCAAAACTAATGAATCAATGTCATTAAATTTTTGTATAAAATACAAAATGTTATCAATTCAATTGAAGGTGTTTTAAAGCATTTCAAAGCAATGGTTTTACAAGCAGTACAGGATGGAAACCATACATTTTCTTCTTTTAGGATGGACAAAATAGAATTACTTAGAGAAACCTCATTTAAATGCAGGATTCTAGTCTTTACATCTTTTTTGCTTAATGTCCATACTTTATGCAAGTTCGACTAATGAGGACAAGGGATCAGTGTTAAAGGAAAGGGTAAAGCCATGGCAGTATCAACGTCTCGAACCCATGATTGTGAGGTACACAGTTCAGACTTAGCTGATTTTCTTTTATATACTGTCATAGCCTTAAACGGTTATTTTTCATCAAAAGTACTGCATCTTTCATGAGCCCTTACTTTGTACAGCTCTCTTATTCATGACTCACTAAATTGTTTTCACACTCTTAGCTGCTTAAAAGCTCTAACTCGGTAAACCTGGAAATTAGTCTGACAAAATAACTCAGATTACATATTTGAGATAATAAAATTTTATAACATCAACAGTGAATAAACAAGATGTTAGTTCTATCGATATTTAGATTAAATTAAGTAGTTAAGGCACTTAAAAAAAGTTTGGGTTCTTATTCCCTTATAAATAACATACCAGTGTGATTGATGGAGCAATAAACCTGCAACATTTATTGATTTTTTAAGTAAAAATTGTAACAAAAACAAATTATTTATGCAACAAAGTGTACACAAATATTATGTTTAACGCAAGTTTTTAAAACAAAAACCAGAGACAATATTTTTATGTGTTTTTTTTAATCTATGACACCTTCATTGACAAATGAGGTTTAGCACATAACTAGTTTCGACGTATGCCTAAAATACTACATACAAAAATCCTTAAAACAAAATTAAGTACTTATGGATAGCCAAGCCTGACCCTAGGTAACAAGGCGGCTTTGTCAACGCCATAGCTTCCTCCATGCAAACAATAATGTTCACTAGCATTACTTTGGTGGACAAATTTGTGAAGGTTAAATTTCACATTCAGTAATAATCATTTATAGGTCTATATCATACTAGCTACATTGATGTTACATTTTTCCGGGAATAAAACTTCAGTTTATTTTTGAAAGTTGATTTAAAATTTTTGTTTCAATACTTACTCTAAACCCTTTTGTTCATTTTTTTGACAAAACTAAATCCTTGTTTTAAAACTATTTTAAAGCTCATGAAAATTCCCCATTTTAAAATAAATCAAGCATTTTGAGTGTCAGCCATTTTGTTTCAAATAGGTGTAGTGCAGTATGAGATTGCCTAAAACCATATCAGAGTCCCATATAATAAAAAAAGTTTTATTATGTGTGAAGACATTTCCTGTAAAAATAATGTAAAATTTCATGTACTATAAAGAAGCCTTTTTATACCATTTACAATAATATTTACTTTTATAAACCCTGCCTTTTGTACATTTATGCCATAAGGACAGCCTCATTCAAAATTTAAATTTCATAGTCCTTTTCATTCTTGAGAAACAATGATAAATTAGTCAATAACTATGGCTTTTATATAAAATTTATTATCTGCATACCCATCCTCTAGGATAATTTGCCCCTACACTGAAATTTCTTTAACATCAGTTCTGGCCTTTCCAGTGAATTAAAAGCAAAATAAAGTTAGTTCAGGTACTTTACAATCTTTTAGTTTCTAGAGCTTGTAAAATACAAGCTCTAAAATATTTTTTACAAGCTTGTAAAATACTGTTTAAAAATAGTGGCTGCCATTTTGTGTATAATAGTTGTGTATGATTGTTTAAGGTAGCCTAAACCCTATTAACAATTAATTGTACTTAATAAATACACAAAACAAATACGTTTTCACTGAAAACTGTCAAATCATGTCCCAGTGAAAAACAGCAAATTAGATAATGTGACAGTGTGACCTTTTAGCGTTAACAGACAAAAAATCATAACATTTTGAGTGCCAGCTATTTTGTTTAAAACAGGTATGTGAGTCTGAAATTGGTTAAAACTTTGACACAGCTCCAAGAAGCTTGAACAACTTGAAAAAACCTTGAAATAAAGGAATATAACGAATTGTTGAAATAAGGGACTTCGAAAACGCTTCATCAAAATATATGAAGATGTTTTTCTGTGAAAACTGGAGAAACAATGCTAAAAAAACAGAGACTTTAGTGTTCTATAAAGAAGCGTTTTTAAACCACTTATAAGTCATTTTTTTTAAGCCAAGCCTTATTCCACACCTAGACCATAAGAAGAACCTAAGAATATTAACTTCATAAGTTGTCATTTTTCATGTACAGTGAATAGCTAGTCAGTGATTTTTGTTTATATGTTACATTTATATATATATATATATATATATATATATATATATATATATATATAAGGATTAGAAGGAGCAAGACATGAGTCATATATATATATATATATATATATATATATATATATATATATATATATAAGGATTAGAAGGAGCAAGACATGAGTCAGAGTGCTTTGCGTGATCCAACAGGGTCTATACGCAGATAATAATAATAATATATATGTGTGTGTATATGTATATATATACATACATACAGATTGAATGAAAAAAAGGAAAAGAATAAAAGTATAGCCAGAATAAAAGTAAATCCACTATGCAATCTAACATACATTTATATGATACCACGTATTACCTTTGTAAGAACTTTTTCTTATAGATACTAGACTGGAAATAATTTTGTGCCTAAGCTCCAGCATCTGAATTTTTCTGCTCTATGCGTTAGCATAGCTACAAAAGAAATTAATAAAATAATAATAGCAAGGATGTTATATTTACAATTTACAAAAAATGATTTCACTTTACAATCAATCACAACAGGAGTTGCAGTGATTCTAGTCTGCCTTTGGATTTTTCTTTTTAGCTTTTCAAAATATTACAGCGACTTTTCCTGGACAGATCGATATTGAATTTAATCAACTGCCTACTACACAACTTCTTTGCTAATAAGAGAACGTAGCCATATCTGATCAATTTAAACAGATGAAATCGTCTTTACAACTGCCTTTGTAATGAATATTTCAACAAATAGCTAAATTAAAAATTTACTATTTATCAAATATTCTTTGCAAATCTATATTAAAAATCCTTTAAGGACCCCCTTAAATGTGAAGGTAAGTCTATAAAAATTAATGTAAAACTAGTCTGAATTAAAAAAAATCTTTTAAGTAATCCACATACACACAATCTAAGCTAGTTTATGAACGTTTTTTTTGGAACTTAAAATTTATCCTTAAAACCATAGAAAAAATTATTAAATTGAATTTAATCCACATACACACCATCTAAGCTGGTTTATGAATGTTTTTTTTGGAACTTAAAATTTATCCTTAAAACCATAGAAAAAATTATTAAATTGAATTTGTTTTACTTATGATAATCTAAATTTACATATAATTCAACTATTTAGTTACTGTCTTCTAGTATTAAGCCAGCTAGTAATAGTAACATTTGTTTACATACAGTGACATCGACACTTGTATTCATTCTTTCCTGATGCATTCACTGTCATCATCTTCGTCATATGATATTATCAACTGTGTTTTCCATAACGCCATTATTACAAATAATCATTCACAATCGTTTTTCTAGTCTGAAATTGTTGCGATAAAGATGCTCCAAAATATATTCAATTTAATGTAACATGCACTGACATAGATATCTGCTTCTAAATATTAAATACACTTGTAATGTACATATCTTTTAATGTTTAACTGCAAAGTATTTATAATAAAATTTATTGCAATGAAATCAAATTTAATGTCATAAATTGAATTTAATCAAATATTAAAGTAGATACATAAATTTATACAGTACAGTCTCAATTATTCGACCTAACTGGCACCAAAAATTGGCAGGATAATTGAAATTGAAATAGGTAAGAGGAATTCAGAATAACTGGTAAAGGAATCCCTCTAAATAAAAAATTGTGTATATTAAAAAACATATTTTACTGTCAAAATTTACTAACAACCTCACAAGAATAATTAATATACATTATTTAATTACAAACCATATGGAAATGAAATCCTATACACACTGTATACAGTAAAAACAATTAAGGGGCATGAAATCTAGAATTAAAAACAAAACATACTTTAGTTCAATAGGGCCTATTTTGAATGCAATATATGTAAGTTAGCTACTAGTTTTAATAGTTTAACCCCGCAGGGGGTGCAGACTAGCTGCACCTATTGAGAGGATTTAGACATCCCTCGTGGTACCCGAGTCTTAACATACACGTACACTTACGACTAACATCTTACACTCACATTTACATTAAGGGAGGCGATAATAGCCTCAATGTGCTTTTCGCCTTAAAAAAAAAAAAAAAAAAAAATAGTTTAAAACTATTAGTTTTAAACAAAAACAAACAAACCGCTGCTTTTTCACTCCATTTAGTCGCTGTATGTATATGATTCAAGTTATCATGCACAGGTCCAATAAACTAAAAATATGATTGCACATCTGTGTTCCAATCATATACCTAAAATCCTAACATAATATATTTCAAAGTGAATAATTCTTACAGAACAGTGCACAATTTTTGTAAGTAGAATATCATTGAAAGTGACAAGAAAAAACTACATGAATATACTACAAAAAAAGACGACAATTTATGACTACGCACAAGAGAGTCTGACAGTCGATTTAGGTAATAAATATGTTTAGGAAATAATTGCTTTGTTCCCCTGTTATCTTGCGGTGATATTTACAGATAACGTTTCCTGTTTGTTGTTTTCACAGTTTTGTAAAATATTATAGGCTTACTAAAAGTGTTTCAATTACATGAAAGTACTTTTATTTTTATCTGTTTCTTCTTTATATGTTTCACCCAACTTTGGGGTACACTAAATCAATCACTTTTTAATGTTCTGTGCCTTCCTCGTAGCCCAATATTGCTTCATTCGTTGTGATCTTGATTTTCTTTCTTCGTCAGAGATTTGGATCGTTCGCTTGGATTTGACTTTGCTTTGGAACCGTTGCTTCTTGTCCCTGGTTATTGTTTTGGCTGTCCTGTCTATGAGCATAGTGTCAGTGATTTGTAGTTCTGTTATGTCTTTCTCTGTTTCTCTAAACCAAAGTGGTTTGGCTCTTTTATTGCGAAAGTAGTCAAATATTTTTTTGGTTAGTCTATTTTTGTCCATTCGGAGGAGTACCCATAAAAATTAATTCTCCTTCTTTTATCTGTATCATTACCTTCATAATTCTGTATTTTATTACATGAAATAAACAAAACAAAACCTAATATTTACTAACTTTATCATGAGATGATTTTTAAAACCTACGTACGTATTTGCAAATTATATATTAAAATGTAGCATAATTTTATTTTCGTTATTAAATTATACTTTTATTCTATAAATTAATAAAATAATCTATGAAATCTATAAGCGTAGTTTAAACATATACTCGATCTAAAAACTATGTTTATAGCCTGTACTCAGTGACAGGTTATAATTTGTTTTGAAATGGTAGCTTAATGCTGTAATGAATGCCAAGAAAGTGAAATCGATGAACAAGTACAATTGCTATATTATAAGAAACATAACAGCAGAATAACACTGGTCATTATTAATTAATTTTGACAAAAGTAACCTACTTAAAAGGATTCATTTAAGCCTTTGCGGTCGGTTAAACATAATTCAGATCTCCCTCTCAGCTCAGAGAGCCAAACTTTAGGGGCTACTGTATTTTTGCTGATGAGGTTGTCCAAGTTAATGTATTATTCCGTCATCTTAGCTCAAACTGGCCACAAGTAGTGACTCAATATTTTTCATACAGCTCAAATGTCCTACCCATAGTAGCCTATGTTCCAAAAATATTTATGTTCTCTTATACATTCTAGACAGAGTCTATATATTTGAGAAGTGCTGCAATCTATTGGATAATAACTGACCTAACTGAACAAGTTTTAGAGATAGAATTTTTTTCATTTTTAAAATGTTTAATACTCTATTATTATTTTTTATTGGTCTCAAAATGATGTCGCTCTAAAGGCTGATATGGATCTGAGTTAAAGAATGTCGATGATATTCAACTGTACAATATTTAAGCATTGTATATTCAAGATATTTAAGAATGTTAAACGTTAAGACATACTTCAAAAGTCACATAAAAAAAAGAAAAAAATAACATTGTCAAGTTGGACAATATAGAACGTCAGAAAACCAAATGTCAAATAATTGCGACTGTACTGCAGTTATTTTAAGAGCACAAAAATTACTTTCAATGTTTTAAATTCAAACTCAATTATTGTTAAGCCGTTAATGATAACAAAATTATATTATACTACTCAGAGTAAATAGTTTTTTGTTTACTGATTGGTCACATGGTTTGTTCAAAGTTTTTCTTTACTCAATATTTTGTGTACATTTTTAAAAAGTTTCATTTCCATGTAGAGGAATTTTTTATACTTCGATACAACCATTAGAAATAATAAGGAAAAATATATACTGTGCCAGAGTGTATCACATCTTACAAAGAAAATATGCTCATTTTGGTACAGAAGACAAAAGCAATACTTGCAGCAAGAGAAGTCATAGATGCAAACTAGCTATCAAAAACAGAGGTAAATCTTTTCCTGGCAGGAGGTAGAACCATAAGGACCTCCAACTGATTGATCTAGTGAATGAACAGACCAAATTCATTAAAGGTCTACTGAACTAGAATCCAAAATTCTTAGTTACACAGTAGATCCTCTGACACCACTAAATAACCTCTAAAAATCAATGAATCAATCATCAAAATAATAAGACAGGTCCTGACGTCAATCAAGTTCTCCTTGAAACATAAATAACCACCAACCAACACCAGAGATCTGTGGTAAAGAACCAAACTGATAAAGCATCAATGGCCAGATCCCTGAAAAATATCGTTTAGAAGAAGCTGTTCAAAAACCAAAAGTCAAAGAGACTAATAATCACATTTCCTTAGGAACTAAAGAAGATATCAGTGAAACACAAGGAGGACAGCCTCAACCATAGAGATGTCAACGCTACATAAAAACTATTGCAAGACACAGATTATATGTCAGAATATACAAAAGAATTGTGACAAATAATGTGCAACACACAGGACACAGTAAGGTTGAAAAGACACAGAAGGTGAAAACATAATAAACATATCGCAAGAGGTGGAAAACCACATTCCAGAAGCCCTCCAGGCAGACCGCAAAAGACAAGGAAATATAGCTGGATATCAACATTACAAAGAACTCCTTAAAGTTGAAAAACAACTATAGGATTTATTGAAGAAGAAGAAGAAGAGAAGTTATAATCAAAACTTTTAATTACAGCAAGTTTGTTAAATATTATTTATCAACCAAACTCAGTAATTTCATTCTTCAACAGTTTGACGTTCTCTTGGCTCCATCGCTGACAAAAAGTCTCATTTTAACTGCTGCACGTCATTGCTTAATAAATAATGAGAACTTTTAACTGAAAAATAAAAATATTAAAAAAGGTAATTAATGATAAAACTGAAGATCAGTGAAACCTGTTTCTGAATGTTTGTAACAGGTATGATAAATCTTTGTACTAAAATAATAAAAAAAATGTTAATTTTATTATTTGTTGCATTGTGCAATAAGAGCAGTTCAAAATACTGGAACTCCAACAAAACAACTATCAGTCTTCGTAATTAAAACAATCCTATTACACTTTGTTAAATTGTAACACTGACTAAATTGTAGCTTAACTAAATGCTCCACACGTACTTAATTAATTTCCAATTTTCTTAAATTTACTATTTTTCAAGTTGATCTGGAGTTTAGTTTTTCAGACAACTCTGTAAAAAACATTTTTGGAACATCAGGACCAAAAAACATCTTTGTATTGTTAGCGATAGATTCGTAACGCTTTAACTCCAAGAACTGTTGTGTTAGTAATAACGAATTGGCTTCCGCTCTGGATTTCATCTCGTAGAAGTCTGCATCGGCTCGGCTCTTCTGAGTAGCAACATGCATTGCGTCTATAAAAAAAAAGTTTGTATTACTTTATCGTACAGTGAAGTACACAAAATTCATATTTACATCACAAGTGATTTTGAGTGTTCAGAGATGCAGCAGACTAATGGTCTTATCTCTTAATCATATTGAACAACAAGCCCCTAGATATGATTTAATAATTTAATGAGATTTAACATTCTTATAGAATAATTTAGTACCCAAACAAGTGTCAAAATCAATAACAAATCAACCACAGCCAAAAAAGAACTATTGCAGAAATGATTGTGGTTAAAAAACCAAAACCTACCGAAAAGAAAGATAAAATTAATTCAACAATGATAAGTAAACACATTTGCAACTATTGATCAATATAAATACCATCTAAATGGACTTGTTTTTAAGGTTTATAAATAAACTTTTGTATCATTTACAAATGATACAAAAGTATACACACCTTAAAATGACCTATAAAGATTGACACCAGTAATAGGTAATAAAGCTCTAGTAGATTAAAAATGTTTTTCTATTTACAAAACCTTTATATGATCAATGTCCACATAGCTCAAGCCTCTAATTTCAAAATAAAAAGAATTGTTTTTAAAGAAACAAGTTTGAATTGAGACAATGATCTATTAGAGCGACCATCACGATAAGACTTAGCAGGGCCTAATCCTGACCTCTAAATCACTTTCTAAAAGATTGTTCGTTATATACAAATTGTGGCAATTAAATAACCAGCCGATTAAATTAAATTAAATTGCATGTAAGCATCCCACGCATACAATTAAATTAAATTGTATGTATAGGTTTGACAATATCTGTGCCTAATTTTCCCCATTCTGAGCTCGATGGGCACGGTTGTAAATCAGTCAGCCTCGCTGAAGCAATCACTCGTTCGAGTCCTTGCAAGAAAAAATGCAGGACTTCTTGTGAAAGTAGGAAAATATGCTACAGAAGCTCATGCAGCAAGCTCATGAAGCTCAACTGTATGTAATGTACAGAAGTGAATGTTTATCGCTTGTGTAAGTTTTAAAGGTTTAAGGAGGGATGTGAAACGATAGCACGATCCGCGCCCTGGACAACCTTCAACATCAAACAACATCCACAAAACTGGTAAACTGATCTGTAAAAATCATCAGAGTATCCGAGTTCTTGCTGGAATCTCAGGCCTTAACAAAGAAAATTGTTCATTTCTTTTAAGAAGAAAGTGTTTGTCAAACTTTGCATGAATCATTGAATATGCAGAAAGTTTGCCAAAAAATTTCTCACTCCAAAGCAAAAGGAATCGAAAAAGAACAGTTGTGCTCACCTTTTAAACAACATTGATAATGATTCCCAGAATTTTTAGACAGAGTAATTAATTGTAATGAACCGTGGTTTTTTACCTTCCTGAAACAAAATGCCAATTGATGCATGGTAAAGAGCACTTTACCATAGCAAAAAAAAAAAAAATAAAATAAAAATAAGCAAATCTAAATTCAAGACCATGTACTACTTTGTAAATACTGCAAACCTAAAGTCAGACGGTCAATCAGAATTATTACACCAAGATTCTGACAGTCTTTCGTGAACGAGTGAGAAGACGAAGACCCAATTTGTGAAGGCATTCTTTGCAAAACACTGTGTTAGACCACCAATCGTACTGGCCTCCGTAACTTTTTTTTTAATTTCCTAAGGTCAAATCGGAGCTTGAGGTGACAAGATTTCATTGTATAGAAGTGGTGAAAGTTAAAGCAAAAAAGGTTCTCAACAAGCGGACAGAAGAGGCTCTGATAGAAGCGGACGGAAGTAAATTAGATCAATGCCTCTGATAGAAGCATGGTGGAAACCAATGCTTTAAACAATGGGGAACACATATTTAGCATTGAAGGGATCGGTAAAGAGAGTATATTGAAAGGAGTAAATTGTAATATAATTGGTTATCAATAAAATGTTTTTAGCACCAGTCAGATTATTTGTCATACCTTGTATATATCTGTGTATGTATTAATTAGTACTGTATTGTTTGCAATTTTGTTCCCATTTGATTTAAGGTTGCCACATAAATTTATTTCAGTAATAGCTGAGACAATTCATTATCCAACAAAACCCATTAAACAATTTCATAATATTTTTTTTATCTTACATTTCTTTCATAACCTGATTTTACCATTTTAATCAACACTAAAATCTGCATAAAGTAGAATTTTAATTTTTAAGTGTCATTGAAAATATAAAAATGAATCTGATGGTAGTCACAGTTTACTTTTATATCAATGTAACTTCAAACAATGCATTACAATAAAATCTCTCCATTGCGGATTCTTTATAATGTAAATTTCTTTATAACGGCAAAATTTGTTGATCCCTTCCTATTCCTACACCGGAAACATATACAAAAGAATTTTCTCTACTGAGGAATCTCTCTATAGTGGTGAAACACATGCACATTTCCTACTCTTCTACCCTATTTCTCAGTATGTCAACATATCGTTCGAGTGTTAAAAGTAGTGCATAGTGTGTCAACTGAATTAAGTGTTATATGACTAGTACTTTTTTTTGTAGTAATTTTTTGTGTTTTTTAATACACTGTATTGGAGTATAAATGGAAAATTTTATCGCTAGATGTAAAGGTTAAAGTTTTGCATAAGTTAGAGAAAGATGGGAAGCAAGTAAAATGTATGCCGAAATTTTAATTTTGCTAGTTGTTCTGTTGGCACAATGCTGAAAAATATCAATAACATAAAAATATCAATATCATAATATAATGAAGGGAATAGCTTCAAGAAAATTTGAGTCAGAATTTGAAGGAATTGATGAAGTGGTTCTACAGTAGTTTTGACAGGATATTGCCTTTTACACAAATAAAAATATATTTTATACCCATTTTGGTTAAGGACTCTCTATAGCGACGAAAAATGACACTCCCTTCAATACCACTATAAATATATTTTACTGTATTTCAATCTGAAATTTGAGTCAAACCTTCAATTTCAGCAATTTTCTGTAAGGACTCTTTTTCCATAATCTTTTGATTGTACTGGATTTTCGCCACTTGAGCCTCTTTTTCAGCTTCAATGATGGCTTTCTTCCTGGCAGTCTCCGCATCTTTCTCCACTAGCTTCTGGTGCTCTGCAGAAATCAGCAGTTTAGTTTTTTCAGCTTCCCTACAAAAAAACCGAAAAATTATGATTTACAATAAATCTGAAATGGACAGTGTAGATTCCCAAAGTAAAAAATAAATTTCACTTACATAAGTTCATAATTTTTCCGAATGGCTTCAGGAATCTTTGGTTTTGTTACTCTCACGGCTTGTACTTTCAAACCGGGAGCCATTTCGGTAAGGTCTTTCTGTAACGCAAGTTTTAGGTTTTCATCTATCTGATCAAACAGATCAATGTACACCTAAAACAAATCAGGAGAATTAAAACAATTTGCATTATATTAGGAAAAGACAATGACAATATTCTTAATTCAAAATTGTAATGCTTTGTGTGTGATATTTAAAATGCTTCAATGTTGATTTTGTATTCAGTATTAGCAACAAACTTATCAATCTAACATAAATTGATTATAATACAGTGAAATTGAAAAGTTGCATGCAAAAATGTAAATGTTACTAGAGTAAAGCAAATACGTTGTTATATAAATAGTCAATAAGAATATCACATTGTGCCTCACGAAGTGAATATAAATATTATTATATAAAGCAAATACCTTATCTTGCATAAATAGGCAATATGAATATCACATTTTCTTTCATGAAGTGAATGTAAATGTTATTACAGTAAATCAAATACGTATCATATAATAAGGTAAATATCAAATTTTGCCTCATGAAGCATAATACATCAAATACATATCTTTTATAAATAGGCAAAAGGACTATCACATTTTACCTCATGAAGTGAATGTCTACTGCAAAACTGGTTGAGCTCATGATGCACTTTATTGAAAATCAGTGTCTTATCGTAATCAGCGGTGTAGTTGCGTACCATGTCAAACACTAGAACATTTTGAAAATACCTGTACACTCTTAACCATAATACAATGGAACGTCAATATAATAAATCTCGAGTCCAAATTTAAAAAAAAAAAATGTGTGATATTGGAATATTCTTAAAAACGAGGTTCATTAAATGCAGCGAATATTCTTTATAAAGGAGTTTCCTCAAAACTGAATAAGAACATATATTTAATGAATATATCAGAGTTTAAACTCTACTCTATGAATGATTTTCAATAGTAGGCCCTATTTACACTAGCAGTATTAGTGTGCTGACAGTACACGATGCACTATATCACAGACAAAACAGTTAGTCGGAGATGGTAGGAAGGGGAATAGAGAGCAAGTGTTATTGTTTTCATATTGAGGGATGTGCACCCAAGTAGCTACAAACTGTACTATACAGTTTTTGTAAAATGTTTTTTATTCGTTACAAACGGGTTTTGTACTTTTGATATTCATAATATAAGACTTTTAAGCTCTACCCAAACTAAACAAATTCGTTATATCAAACTTATAAGCCAAATTTAACATTGAGTGTAACGCAAAAAAAAATGTGAAGCAGTTTTGAAATGAAAGTATTTATATTTATTATATATATATATATATATATATATATATATATATATATATATATATGTGTGTGTGTGTGTGTGTGTGTGTGTGTGTGTGTGTGTGTGTGTGTGTGTAAATGAAATTATTTGGTGCAAAAAAAACAAATAAATACCAGATATTTTTTTTAATGGTATTCTTCAAAGCAAGGATAAATACAAAGTCTCATAATCATATTTACAGCACTCAAATGTACTGTTTATTCATTTCTTTTGCTTTGCGATTTACACAAATAGACCATCATTTCTATTATTTCTTCTTCTCTCTATCGGGTTCCAGAATTGGTCGCGAGAAGTGCCCATGCTGTCAGAGTTGAGCTGGTAATGCACTGTACATTGCACAGAGCATAGAGATTACCTTACTCTCAACTAAATAAAACACCAATGGCAGAGTCTTGGCACAACTCTGCTATTGCTATTAAGACAACATATAAACAACCTAAGTGTCTCACATTTATAATATATATAAATGTCTCATGCAATCCAGATAAGACTTTTTTGCTTTGCAGAACAATAGTACACTTCACAAATCTTTTTGCTGCAAAACATCTCTAAATACCATCATATTTTACAGCTACTACAGACACATAAAGGTGAGAAGTTGTTTAAAGGGTTAAATGATTCAAGGTGAAACGCAGAAATTAATTTTTTTGACTTAAAATTAATTTCCTTTTACCAATACTGGTATAGTTAAAACAATGCCGAAAACATTTACATTTTATTTCAAACATTTTATTATTAAATTTTTCATAAAATTAAAATAAACTAAGTGATTAAACTAGACCATTACTACACAAACTTACCACTATCTGCGTCCAGAATATTAACTACTTCAATTCGATCAAAATATATCATAACTCCACCACTAGTTCCACAAGGCACGTTTTTTACTTCGTCTGTTTGCAATGTTATCTAGAAATAAAATCATTATGTATTATAAAAAAAATAAGTAATAATCTAAACAAATATGTTTTACACATGCTTTCATGTAGAACATACACAGTGATAGCCCAGCTTATGGTCGACCTGAACAATGGTCTAGTTCATAAAAAATGACCTGCATAACAGTTTAGGTTTTAGGTAAAGGGCTGAACATATTATAAGAGTGGTTTCATTTTATTAAATTATTTCTAAGTAGATGTGTAAATATAGAGATAACATTGTGCTTTCCTACAGGAATAAACATTGTGCTGAGTTGAGGCAAACAAGCCTTTGATTGATGGGCGTTTGTCTTTTGTAGGGCACTTACACAATATTTCTTAGTTATTTGTTCTCAAAATGCCCACTCCTATTCCATTTTCTATCATCATACCTAATTTTACTTAGTGTCAACACTTTTACTGTGTGTTTAATTTGGTGGACCATTAAAAAATTTAAACAGTTACATACCGTTAAAATATTATCATGTTACATACTTTTGATTTTTAAATTTGACAAATCTTTAAGTGTCTTTGTGTGCGAGTTTCAAATTTTTGTTTTAATCCTTTTACAATTTTTTTGTGCGCATATTAATTAAAAGGGTCCTAAAATAAGTACTTGAGGTAGTGGAAGTAAACTTTGACTACGGAACTAACAAAAGTTATAATATGAACTAAAAAAATATACAGTATTGATTTGTCCTGTGTGACTTCTGTCTGCAATTTTCTTCATTCTTTGTCTTTGACATATTAATAGTGAATACTCAATTTTTTTTTCTACGTAACAAATTAAAATGTTTTTCATCAGTCTCTATTGTAAACGTTGACATGCTCAGCAGTCTGCTCAGATAACAGTCTTAGTTCTGGAACAAATTAAGACCATTAACAGGGATACCACTATATAGGTTGTGGTGTAAAAGAACATCTTACAATTAACCTGCTGTTTGGAGGATTGTCATCAATTTCACTAGACCTAATGAAGGAAAAAGCTTTTGGCAGTAACTCCAGTGTCTAACCTACAGACCAAATATATAGGTTTCATTAAGCTGGTTTCACATCAACAAAATCACAGAAAAAGCAACAAAATTCTCAAACTTTTTGATTACAATCAACGGACATTAAAACTATAACTTGAAATGGAATATAAACTTTGAATGAATATGAATGGATACCATAAACTTGTTCTTACTGCAGCTATAATAATATGTAAATTTGTTTATCATTTTAAACCAATTAATTGTCTATCTTCTAACAAGAACAAAAATTAACAAATTCTTGAAGATACATGCTTACCTGAACCGATCTAAACGACGTAATAAATGGAATCATCATGTGAAACCCTGGCGAACTCGTCTGTGACAGCAGTGCTCCTCCCTGCACAGGTACAAAGAAAGCGTGCATTTGTAAATACATGCAATGTATTCGATTATGACACATTACTGTATTGTAACTTTCAATTCGTAAAAAGCACAGAAGCAATTTTTTTCTATCTTTATGCTATTTTCACATACTCTACATTATAATAGTGTGACCTTAACGAGTTCAAAAGAAATTTTATGCATTCCAAAACGTTTTTTAAGCAGCATCAACATCGATGCCACTCATCCATTATGGTGCAGAGACTCAGATTCAATATTTCACCTTCAAAACAAATGATTCGCAGGAATGGATATACTCAAACTAAAAACCTTAAACACTCAGAGGTAAAAGTTACAGTGTTTTAAAACCAAAAGGTGTTATTATTGAGTTTATGTCAATTTCTACAATTAATGCAGATATTTATTGTCATACTTAACGATGACAATAAAGAGCCAATTAAAACAAAAGAAAAAGTATGCTGACTTTTGGAATTTTTCTGATTCATGACAATGCCCTTTATAATGCTGATGTAACCCACCAGCTTCTTTAGGGATTAAGTTTTTTAACACCTGGCAAACTTAGTGCTGAGCAATTTCCCTTCCATTTCCTGAACTGTAAAAATGCAACAGTTTGAAGGGCTGATTGTTCAAACAATGTCACAGCTATGAAAACTAACTGGTAGCAATATTTTTTTTAATAAAGGATTGAAAAGCACATCAAAAAATATTTTAATCTTAATGCTGATTTTATCGACAAGTAACCATACTTGTAGTAAGTTTATTTTGTTATTTAATATTTACACGCTTGTATTTTTATGAACCACTCCTGAGGCCTTTGTAAGAGGATAAGTCAATAAGTAAAATGAAATTGAAAAAAAATCTATATATTTAATGTACTTATGGTGTTAAGAAAATTTTGCACTGCTTGTATGCCCTCATCATCAGGCCGATAATTATTCCCTCGCAAACTGTTCTTTTTATGGACCGAAAAGATGAAAATTGCTTGGAGCCAGGTCTGGACTATATGGAAGGTGGTTCAGCAGCTGAAAACCAAGATTTTGAAGGCATAGTTCTGTGTTTTTAACTGTATGAGGTCCTGAACGAGCATTATCCTGAAGCAAAATCACGCCTTTTGAAAAGTTACCACATCTATTGTATTTGATTTTTTTGAAAAATTAAATAAGTAGCTCACAGTAGCTGTCACTATTTATTGTTTCAGCTTTAGGTTTGAAGTCATCCAAAATTGGACCTTCCATATCCACAGAATATCATCATAACCTTTCCTTCAGACAGTTGAGTTTTGAACTTTTTTCCTTGGGGAAATGAAGGATGATTCAACACTAAACTTTGTAGCTTACTCTCTATTTCAAAATGACAGACCCATGTCTCATCAACAGTTATTATTCGCTTAAGATATGAGTCTCCTTCTTCTTAATAGGATTTCTAGAATGTTTACAGAAAATTTTAAAGCGATTGTCTTTGTGGATGCTGGTCAACTGATGTGGAACCAAGCAAGTACAGATTTTTTGAAAGTTTAAAGAATCGTGGATGATTGAATACGCTGAGCCATGGCTTACATTCAACTCATTTGCAGTATTATCAACTACAATTCGTCCATTATCGAGAATCATTTGTTTAACTGCTGTAATATTGTCATTAGTCTTTGAAGGGGAAGACCTACCAGGATGCTGTTCATCACACAGAAAAATCCTATCACTTTAAAAGCGATGAATCCAATTCGTAGATCTTGCTTTCATTCACACTACTCTCTCCATATTGCTGCTGCATTCGATGAATAATCTCTTTCTTCATTGAAGAAAGCTAGTTTCACACCTTCTGAATTAAGGAAACGTATCACTACTCGCATTTCTTCCTTGGTCCAATCAGAGAAAAGAAAACTTATTTTACACAGTCTTTTAAACACAATCACAATTAGCTAACAATGAAACAATACTTTCAATGAACAGCTGATAGACGTTGAGTTATAGCAGAACAATCAGTGCTGACATACATGTGATTTGGAGGGAAATTAAAATTCCCTTTTACTTTTTGACTTGTTCTCATATATGTTTAAATATATTACAGTGTTATAAGCAATCATAAAAAATACAATAAAATTAGTAGAAATCTGCTGCCCAATTTGATAACCACTGCACAAGGTCATTTTGACCTCATTGTCACTGTTGTGGTGTTGACCATCCAGATGCTTTTTTAAATACATCTATGTGGTGTGCATCAAGATCATGTGGGCGTTAGAACAGGACTATACAGAGAGTAATTAAGTTTGCATGCAATGAGATCTTGAGTTTGATTGGCTGCTCGTGGGTGAGCTTGTCATGAAACAAAACAAAACAGGCTTGATGTGAATTACAAGACACAGTTTATGTATCACAATAGTTTGCAGAATTTATTTTGTCTCGAGGCAAAAAACCACAAGCAACTTCCTACTCCAAAACAGAGTACACATAATTATTAGGGCTGAAATTATTTGCTTGAACTTCAATTTCTTGGGTGATGTTGAATACCACCATTCTACTTTTCTTCGATTCTGGTCTAACATAAGCCACCCATGTTTCGTCGCCTATGACAATTTGGCTTCAAAATCATCTCAAACGGTGTTTCGATCAAAGAAAGTCAAATCATTGGTTAACATTTGATTTTTTATAACATAGTCAAAATTTTCAGTACTCGCTGTACACTAAGCGTTCAGCTACAAAATTTTTTTTCTTTCCGCATAGTCTTCAATAATTTAAAAAGATCACCCACTTCATTCATCATGAATATTTGAAAAGCTCTAACCCATTTTTTTTACTATTCCATCACTCAAAGTGTATTCCCTAAAAATTTCACTAATCTTTTACATCTTTTGCATTAAAAAACAGATCACCATGCATAGTTCAATTTGGTGGCTGTTTAATTGACTGAACAATTTTTAATATTCACAAACCGAGGTAAACACGATCAAATGCTTCCATAACAACATCTGTAGCTAGCCAACAGATGCAAGTAATCTCAGCACACATGCACAGAATGGCAACTGCAGTGGCCAAATTTCAAAAAAGGCCTTACTTAATTTATTTAAAGGGCTTAGTATATGAATTTATTTAAAGTTAGTTATTAATTTGTGAAGACCTATATTTGAAAACCAGTTTAAAGGCTTTTAATATTATAAATGCAGTAGTGCTTGTATTTTACTATGAAGCATAACGTCTAAATGTCTATTATTTATAATTGTGAATACTATACATTAAGGTAATAATATTAAAAATCTTGTTATATTCACTAATACTAATGGTGATTCAAAATCACTTAGGCCTGAAGTTTATCAATACTGACGTCTTAATTTTTTTTCAGAAAGATAAAGACACAATAGGCTTTGAGTTAATAAAGATTGACATTAGTTACGATCAAATAGCTCAGATAATTTATTATGTCAAACTCATTAATCATATGTAGGCTAAATGAGAATAAGAAATATATGTTATTAGATTTAACATTCACATTTTATTGAAATAAATAAATCAGGAGAGCTTCATTAAATTGTTGGTGAACTGAATTGAATTTTTTGAGAACATTTTTAATGCAATACAGTGGTACCTTGGAATGTAAAACCTCACCGAAATAACCAAAGAAAAGTTATTCCATGAAAAAATAAATTTTCGTAATTAGTAAGGAATAAAACGTAAAAACTAAAAGTAGTGGATTCGCCTAAACATACAGCTGTCATGAACAGCTAAGTATCTGTTTATTCAGCAATGTGATAAATGTAGACAGCTGGGTCATGCCTTTATAAGCAGAAGTAGTTCTGATGGCACTTATCTGCTGCCATTTTTTATTTAGCTTCCATTGCATCTCATAAGTTATTATTGCAACTGATAGTCAATGCAGTAACTCAAGAGGGGAACTGCATCAACAATAAATAAAGTTAAACATATTCCGCAAAAAAAATTAATTAATTCAGATGAATTAAAAAGTCATGTCCTCGGTCCATACTCAAACAGCAGAAGTTCTCATGTATTGTACATTCAAGTAAAATGTACAGAAAAAATGTATGACATTATAACAGAGTAATACAAAATTTAATCCAGCTAAAATGGGGGAAGGGTTTACGTTAATATGGGCATCTGGTTGGATTTATAGAGAAAATTATTCTAAATCTGAGTCGATGTAATACCTGAAGCTGTTATAACCACAAAAGATAATTTTCTTACCTCTTTTAGTTCTTTATTTAATACAAAACAAAAAACTTTAGTTCCTATGCCAAAAATTACTATGTTAATTCTAGAAACCACTGCAAACATTATATGTTTAAAATTACAATTATGTTATTATAACTAACAAAGACTGAAAATTTGAAGATTAGTCCAATCCAAATATATTACTTTTGGAATAATTATTTATTAAGCTCAACTGTTATGAATCAACAATAATAAAATTTTGCAAAATGTTCATTTAAATTGAACTTGGTTAATCTTCAACAAGGATTTCAAGGCAGATGAGCAACTGAATATTTATATTTGTTTAGTACTGTAAGTAAATGATGAGAGTTACTTGATAAATCAAAAACAGCTAACCGAACTCAAATTAGTAATTCATATTTGTAATAACCAGAATCCATTAATTTATAATAAGATTACTAAAAATTAAAAACATCACTAAACATTTGCGGTCAGTGAGTTTTTCAGAACATCTCCCTGAACTCAAAAAGCTGCACTTATTCCCTACAGCATTTTCCTAATTAGGTCAGTTATCTAGAAGTTGTAATACATCACTCCAGGACAGACCATACACAAGTGAAGATTCCCATTACTTTCTCCTAGTCTTTCTGTATTCTTTCCCACTATCATTTCTTCTTCATTATAAACTCTAAGTAGATTCAACAGATTATATTTGAAAAATGATACGATCCCTCAGGGAATAACTGAACTAACCGAATAAGTCAGTGACTAAACTTTTCAGGTTATGTACACAGCTGTTACTGCATAATTTATTTATGTGTAATCAGTCATACAATATGTGCTTTTAAATTGTTTAAATTTAATTTATACTAGAAATTCTTAGATTTGCATTAAGTATTTATTTTATATTACAGTATTTACTCAACATGATGAAATAACTCCTCAGCTTGTTTTTACTCAAATTGATATCTGCCTTGTAATAAAATTGTATTTATATTGTAAATAAAATTGTTCATTACAATTTTTCACAAACTTCTACACAATATTGCTTTTTTTTTAAGACTAAAAAACTACACAATGCTGAAATGAATAATACATCAAAACAAGCATGATTTAATTCTGAATGCTTGATATAAAAAAGGTAACATCAAGCTTAATACGGAAAACATAGTGGCTTCCCCGAGTTCTGGGTATGCTGCAGTAATTATTTATCACTTGAAATCTCTTCAAATGGTTAATTAAATACATTTGATAAGTTTAAATTCAGAAATTCTCATAATTAAATAAAACATTTTTTTTAATTTGTCTATTGGAAGTTAATATTACTTTTATTATTTTCACTAATTTTTATTCTATGGGCTACAATTTTAGCACAGAATAATAAAGTAGCAAATATCATTGGATTTCTGAATTTCCAACAATTAAAAACAAAGTCACCATTTTGTAATCTGCATTGAAGAGAAAATTTTAATCTATTATAAAATATGTAAAGCAAATAGAACAGGCCGACATGAATTATGCACAGCTGTATTTGAAATAGTTTTGATTAGGCCTAATTAGTTTAATAGGCTATTTCTATTTATAAATATTAAACTACCTACTTGTTTGTTAGGATATTAATAACAAAATAGGTTTGGGTTAATAACAATCAATCTATTTTTACTAAAATTTGTGTAGGCCTATTAAAATAAAAATTATTTTATTCATAATTTTTTTTTTTATTTTTAGTTTGTATTAAATGATGTTTTTTTTTTTGAACAGTAATTCAGATAATAAGGTATTCACAAGACTAGAATTTTAAATTCAAATTACATTAACAATAAATGTAAATAAATACTCATGGTAAAATTACCCTATAACTACCATAAAGTTATAACGCTATAACTACCATAAATATGTATGCTACTAACTCTGTAATATACGCCCACATGACCCTCTTCTATTTTATGCACTGCAAAATTTAATAAAACTCCAAAGGCAAATATTACTGAGCCAAATACTGTAATTACGTCCATCTTAACATCCTGAAATCAAAACAATTTATTAGTTTTAAAATTAGTACAAAACTATATTTTAGTAGTTTTAATAGTCTATTGTTTCTCCAAACTTGTGCACCTCAAGATTATAGTTAATGCCAAAGCTTCTCTCTTGTCATTACTGCCATTCCTAATCATCATTGGTCTGCCTGGCATAAAGTATGGATATAAAAAAAAAACATAAATACTACAAACTACAAAATACTTCAGTTGTTTAGAATGCTTTGTCTTGTCCAGTTAATACATGCTGGAATCCTGTAAAGCATATGTCATGCCAATGGAATTTACATAAATGTAGCAATTTTCTTGTAGACTAGCAAACTTTGTAGCAAGATTTCCTAAAGGAAAACAAATGGTTTCCTATATTTTGTAATTATAAAACCACATTTTGTTCATTTTATTAAAAAAAACATACTTATTTCTAAACTAACCTGGAAAATATTACTGAAGTTTGAATAGAAAAGAGCTGGCCAAATGCTTAACAGTCAACTATTCTGATATGAAATACATAAATAAACAGCTTATACTCCTACTGAAAGAAATACAATACAACCTTTTTCTATGAATTAATCACTTGTTCATAACCAATCTATGTATAAATATGATCAAATTCTGGTGAGTGCAATAGTAGGCTCAAACTAAGAAATGGCCAAGTAACTAAATATGTCATCATCAGCTTATAACTGAAAGAGACACAATATACAGTTTTTATTTAATTATGTCGGTTTGTAGTAAAATTACGTGTCATTGTAACATAAATTTTTGTTTATAATGTTATTGTTTAAACAAATTAGCCATTCATTGTGAATAAGCTTGTTTTTAAATTAAATATATAAACATAGTCACTGACCAAGATTTTAATGACTATACAGATAAGTTTATTTAAAATAAAATGACATATCATTTTAAAGGAGTCTTTCTATTAACTTATAAGATGATCACTGAGACATATATTTCATGTATACAATTATAATATGTAATAATTTATAATGTGACATAAGTTAGAGGTGGGGAGGGGAAGTAGGCCTAGAGAATAGTTATCTAAATAGTCTTTATATCAGCTATTATGCAGAAACTGAAGAGCAGGTTATGGAAACTTAAATAGATCTTGATAGATCTATTTAAATCGATCTTAAAAAGTTAAGCCACCCCTGGCCTAGGTAGCCTAAGTGCTTCAATTAAAAAATATCCTAGGTAAATTACTTGTAATTAATATGTCTGAACTTATTATAATATAATTAATACATTTTTTTATTAACTATTATTTTATGACATTAAGTAATACATAATCCGGTAATAATGCACTTTAGGGACTTTAGTGAAAATCATTCTTTCACCAATTTTTCTGCTTGTATTATATCATTCCCTTGAGAGACATTAAGGCGAATAAGATGACATTTATTACGGTAAATGTACAAGAAATTACATTTTTTGCTATTTATTATTAACCTGTATTTCTAATTTATATTCTGACATCATTGATGTTTACTTTGCATGAATGTATTTGCATGTTCACTTTATGGATTTGCTTGTATTTTTTTTTAACATCCAACTATTGTGTACACTTGGGCTAATGCAGACGATGGGATGATTTATAGCATATGAAAATGCCAAGCCTTGGCCGGGAATTGAACCCGGGTCCTTGGGGTGAAAGCCCAGTACACTATCAACTAGGCCACTGAGGCGGCCAAATTTGCTTGTATGTTTACTTTGTAAGATAAATTTACTTCACTAGATTAATAACAACTTTATAACAAATCAGTTATTATCGTGAAAGTTCTTGTTCTTAAAAAACTTTGTTAGAAAAAAATGGATGCCGTTAATTGTGAACTTTCTAATTTGCCTCTTTTTGTCAGTTTATTTTTGAAATTACGGTAGAGTTGTTGAATTTCTTATTAAACAAGGCATCATTAAATCAAATGTATTTATGTTCTAAATGTAGCAATAATTATGAAATTGATAGTGAAATGTTACAGTATCGTTGCAACCGGCATGTTGGTCACTGTATTTAAAATGTAACAGCTGGGTCGAGTTAGGTTAAATACACAACAGCTAAGTCGAGTTAGGTTATAGGTTCTTTAAAAAAATACATATATATATATATATATATATATATATATATATATTCCTTTCATTATTAATTATACACATTAATAACACACATGAAATTTATTGTTTTCACTGTTATAAACACGTTTCTCACTTTCTCACAGTAGTCATTTTAAGGTTATGTTTGGCACTTTAATTTTCACTTTTTTTGTAATTTCATGTTGTTTCCACACTTTTATATTTTGTATTTTAATATTGGGTATATTTTAAAGCGTTTCAGTACAAAAATTATAAAATTGACAAAAATCCCTAAATTGCATTTTTACCCATAATCCTCAGAACCAGTTGCACTGCATAGAGCAAAGACAAGTTATTGGCAGCCTAGCGCAAGTATCATGCTGTAAGAGACACTGGACTGCTAAGTCAGTAACAAAATATTGGTTGTTTATTTTTATTATTACTACTATTATTTTTATGGTAATTTCTGCTAATTGATACTTATAGTTCTTAAATTAAATTTATACTCAATTTATACAATTCTTACTTATAACCATTAAATTTTGTTTTAGACAAAAATAGCCGCCTCGGTGGTCTAGTGGATAGCGTACTAGGCTTTCACCCCGAGGACCTGGGTTCGATTCCCGGCGAGGGCTTGGCATTTTCATACGCTATAAATCATCCCACCGTCTGCATTAGCCCAAGTGTGCACAATAGTCAGACGTTAAAAAAAAAAAAAAAAAAAAAAAAAAAAAAATTAGACAAAAAAATTGCCAAAATTGCCTGAGACATAATATTTACTTCCAAATGGGTTAATTTTCCATAAATAAAATAATGAAATAAATAAAATTCATTTAATTTGTGGTATTTATGTAATTTAGGCACTTTTACGTAAGTTATAATTTTTACAATTTCTTGTTTTATTATACTTTATTATGAAATTAAAAGATATTCAGCTGCAGAAGATTAAATTTATTATTATCAGTTACGATTTTAAGCCATTAAGCCATGCTTAGTATGTGGTTAACCAACTATCAGTAAAAAGTTAGTAATTTTTACGCAATACTAGTTATACAAAAAAGTGTTAAGTTTTTAAATGTACAACATTGTCAGGTTTTTTTAACCTACCAACCATGTTAGATAGGTTATTAATTATTCATCATTCTCGGGCCAGTTGTGGTGACAGATGACAGATAACAAATACAGACCAGCCGTGTACTTTCAGCGATCGATAAAACTATACTCTGTTTGCAGCACTGAATGTTTTATTATTATTTCAGAAAATGTAGTAAATCTTAAATTTTATATTTAAATCTAATTATATATTATACAAATTTTACAAACATAGGTCTTTAATACAGTATATTATCTGTATTTAACCTTTTGGCAAATATTCATGTAACATATGTGAGAATACCGCACTACTTAAAGAGTAATAACATGACTATTTCTTGATTGACTTATATACTGAATTGTATTATCATAAATAGTGTGACAGTGTTTATCTTTCAGTAGACACACTGAAAATTTCTTCTTAGAATTTTTCTAATCTCATTCTATTAGATGAATAGATCTTTCGCTTTTCGATTATTAATGTTTGATTAGGGTAGCAATTACTGTCACCTGCTATCACCTGTGGGATACGATTGTCATATTCAGTTACAGTGATTTGTTTGGTCTAGAAGGTTAGTTTTATTTATTACAAATTATTTACTATGGAAGACTGTTTAAAAATGTCAGGTAAGAGAATTAACCTGCCGCTTAATAGAAAATGAGGGTAAGATATTGTTTATTGCAAAGATAAAGACTGTATATTATTTTTCATTATTAATAATACAGTATGTCTACTGTATTTAGAAGTACAACCTTGTCAGTAGGTTGTACCATCCAACAACCGGTCAGTTAGGTATTTTTACCCAATAACCGTGTTAGAGACACAAGTCTTTTTTTTTAATTGTATTAATCGCTTTCGCGATAACAAACACGTTAACTACTTTCGCACTAGTCATTTTGAGGTTATGTTTGTCACTTTTATTTTCATTTTTCTAACTACCCATTGTTTTCCCACTTTTATATTTTGAATTATTAATACTAGGCATATAATAAAGCGTTCTGGTAAAAAATTACAAAAATTGACAAAAGTGCTTGCAGTGCATTTTAACCTTATTTACGTATTGCACAATGCCAATATATGTTAGCATCACATTCCATTCCTGGGTTGATATTTTGCAGACTTTTTTTAAATCGTTAAACCGTCAATTTCATTTCCACAGTAAATGGTAGTTTTACTCAAATAACCATGTAGTACTGCTTCTTAAAATATTCATGAAAAACTTAACCCTCTACTTTTATAAACAGTTTTTTACTGCTTCAAAACACCACCGGACTATTATAGAAATTTAACCTTTAACCTATCAGCTAAAAACAAAATACAGTACAATATTAAAGGGTATAAACTTACCAGTAAAGTAGTATGTTCTATACTTATAACTACCTTGTAAGTTGTACTTGCCAGTTATTATTCTGAAATAAATTAATAATATCCTATCCAATTCATAAAAGTAATATCTGGTTTAGTTTTAGTTACAGTAGTAGCACATTTGTGTTACGGGATTTATCAGTTCAAACCAGCAACAGCAGCAGCAACGCAGCAACCTCTACAATCTACATTTAGCCACAAGTATAAATATTCAAACCCCTAGTTTTAACATTTCCTCTTGTTAAACTGATTATTCGACCAATCAGATTTCAGTTATTTTTTTATTGGGTTTTCACCTTAGAAAATAATAAGTTTTATATATATTTATATATTGTATCGTGAAACTATATATACTGTCATATATAGTATAGTGGATATATTGAATGTATCGTGGATATTACGATATTGTAAAACGTAAGATAAAATATGCACATAATTAAATAAAAACATGGTACTAATAATTTTTGAACTTGTTCCTAATAGTTCCTAATTCATATACAAAATGTATGAAGAAAATGTAAACATCAAAAGGTAAATATTTTGATAATGTTTTAATTTTTTTTGTTTGAAAAATGAATTATAAAATTTCATAACGAACTATTTAAATACAAACAGAAAAAATAATATTGTTAATACGTATATTATATTTATATGTAATTACTGGTACATCTATGGTACAAATAAACATTTGAATACTGAGAGACAGAATATTGTAAAATAATGCTGTGTTAAAATGAAGCATTATATGACTAAAAGTAGTAAAAATGATTTCAAAATGTTCTGAAATTATAATTTATATTTACTTTTCATTGAAAAAAAAACTTTGAAAGAACTTAAAAAAACTTTTCTTGAATTATACAATTTACATTCACAACACTTGAATGTAATATCTTTTTGCTTTTTCATGGATTTTAAAAATTTTTATGTAAAAAAGCACATACTTTAATCATGAAGAATAAGAATAAAAGTTATCATTAATCAAAATTAGTTAAGATACTTTAGATTTCAGGAGTGTAAATGTTTAAATTTTTTTAAATATTAACATTGAAAAAAATGTATTTTTGAGTTTTTTGTGAAAGGCACATTGTAACACCAGAACAAATAAAACAAGTCATCATTGTTCAGTATCTGTTCAGTAGTATAAGCTGTAGATGTATCAATGTTAAAGAAGGAGAAAATGATTGAGTGCTACTTTCAAATCGTTTTTCTATTCTTTAACTCTACTAATTAAAATTTTACTTTTTTTACTGACAACTCTATAGGATTTTTTGTTTTTAAGTTATGGATACTGAAAAGCAGTACCAGTCACCTTCTGTATATAATTTATGAACTGCAGAGGCTTGAGTGACTTAGCAATTGGAGTTTAGTAATAAAAATTTATGAAATTATTTAATTTTCATATTTTTTCATCCAATAGTAATTAATGATTACTTTGGGGGAGGGGAGTGCCAGCCCAAATCTTGGCCCAGGTGCCAATTACTCCATAACTTCCTTGATCATATGTAATGTCCTTGAAAATAGGGATTTCCTATTTTGGGGCCCCACATAATCGAACTTATTTATAAAAGTACATTTGTTTACTCTTTGATTCATGATCGTATAGCAAATTTCATATTATTAGGTGCTATAGTCAAGTTATTAAAAGTTGTTACTATTATCATTAATAGTTATAGTAAAATTTATTCATAAAACCAATTTTGAAAAGCTCTTAAATCTTCTAATCAGTTTATTCATAAATTAACTTCAACATGTGACACTTCTAGATCAATGACCTTATTCAGTGAGTTTAAAACTAGCTCACTGAATTCCACATTGTTTATTTTTTGTAGGCTTTACTGGGAGAGTAGAGCTTTCACAAAAACATTGTTAATAAATTAAATAATTTAAGTTTAATCGTTTTATGTAGGTGTTTTTCAGTCTATGTATCTTGCACATTGTTGGATACTAAACTAGCATTTAGGTTTGGTTTGCCCATACCTTGGTATCTTGGGGGCCATTCTTTTAACTTTTCATGGAAAGTATTTTGAAGTACCTTTTTCGTCAACAAAATTGTTAACAATTAAAATGTCTCAAAAGGTTTTAATGATTTTTATCAAATGTTTTCCACAAAGTGTTCAGACAAAATTTGTTAGTTGTTATACCCTCAAAAAATAGTGTTTGGGTGCTATCAATCTAAAGTAGAAATTTTGTGTAATTATTTAAACATTCATTAGATTTGTTAAAACTTTGATAATACTATAGTTGCTGGTTATTACATTCATTGTGGGTTGATCTGGTCATCCACTTATACTGATTAAATCACAAAGAACAGATTCCATTTGTAAATTAACATTAATTTTATGGCAATTATTATGTACAATACAGCGGATGTCACCGCATACTATGGTCAAAATTTCTTTAGATATGCTATCTAAATGCAGAATATATATATCAAGATAAAAGGATTTTTTGTGCAATTATGTTTGAGTAGAATTGCAGTGACTGACCATATTTTCGTGAAGTAGGGAAACAAGATAAAGCTGTATACAGTATATTTATTTAACAAAGATGGGATATGTAAACACAACAAATACAAAATTACAGTTTATTTAGGATCCCTGATAGCCTAGTGATAGGATGGTGATACCATTCACCAATTCTTATTAAAATCCTTAGGCTAGCAAACAAGTCATCTTCCTACAGTACAGTTGTTTTATTTTTATTGCTGACCAGTAATTTTGTACAGATTATATGAGAATTTTTGTGACTGTATGCTTTGCAATAAATATAGTATGGTAAGGCATAAATAGGCTATTGCACTTTTTTACTTTGCAACATTACTTTTCCTTTTCTTTCACATAATCAGTTAATAAGACATATATCAGTTTGTTGATTGGCGATTTCACACTGTCTAACTTTTATATGATATACAATAAAACCTTGGTTAATCAAAATCATGTCAACTGAAACCTGGGTTATCTGAAATGCATCCAAAATCATAAATATCATAAAAAAATGATAGGGGAATAAATAAAATATAGAGAGCGATATTGTGTGGGCTAGACAAGAAGTAAATGCCTTGAGTTGACTTCCCCAGCCACCAACTCAGGTCTGAAGATAGCTACAATGTCCCCATCCCCAACCCACAACACTGACATTTGCATTAGTCACTAGCTGTCAATATAGTGGTACAAGTCATGCTTAATTTTAGACTGTACTGAAATTTGTTGAAACAATGCAGCGAATCAGTGCCAGCTAACATCCTTCTAATGAAAAGATGGAAGGACTTCACTGCTCAAAAACATTGTGGAGGGATGTAAGAAACAAACAAAAATAACTGAATTTTTAGTGATATATGAGTATGTCTATCTATCTTAAGTCCAGTATTGTATACAGTTTATTGATGTAAAACTAAAAAATATAATTTTTAACTTTAATAAAGAACGTAAGTCATGTATTCCATAAAAAAAGGTTGGAATCGACCTTCAAAATCTTCTAGAATTAATTGGGTACAAAGAAGTATCACATGTGTCTAATACCATGTTCTTAACAAAAAAAAAAAAAAACATTGTCTGAACTGGCTTCTCCCTTTATTTTGGATAACCATGGATGTACTCTAGTATGTTCAGTGATTACTGATCACACTTTTTATTGTTATTTTAGGACGAAAAGCACATTGAGGCTATTATCGCCTCCCTAAATGTAAGTGTGAGTTTAAAGTGTTAGAGTCACAAGTGTAGTGTAAGTGTGTGTTAGACTCAGGTACCGCAAAGGACGTCTAAATCCTCTCAATAGTTGTAGCTAGAATGCACCCTCCTGTGGGGTACTGATCATACAGTCAGTGTATGTTGTGTGTACATGTAACAGTTAGTGTAATCTCATTTATGTCCTTTTTTTATCTCCGTTTGAAATGTCCAGTGTTTAAGTAATTTACATTTTGGAGTAAAAGTTGAAATTTTCAAAAAGTTTGATTTTTAAAACAAAAATTTTAATTATTTTTATTTTACATTATTTAATTTTTATTAACAATATATATTGACCATTATCACCAATAATTGAGTTGGCTACATAGTAACATTCTTGGTAGGCTACAGTTTATGAAATATGAGTATATATACTATTGTACTGATTCTAATAGCAACTACAATAATACAGTACAGTATATAAAAAATACCTATTCTATAAAAAATACTTTTAAATTCATCAAACATATTTTATATACAAAACCCAAAGGAATTTTTGTATTTTTAAGAATCGTGGTTCTGGAATGTAACACCAAGAACCACTGGTGTTTACATAGTGGTTATATAAAAATTATATAATATCACATAACCTTCCTGCACTGTGCATCATGTTTCCTAATTGCCATTTACTATATTCACCACTTACTAAGTTCAAAACATGCAATACCCAATGTGATCACAATGAGCTGTTACTGCAAATTTTAAATAAAATAAATTTATGGATCAGGAGGAAATAAAAAAAATCTAAAATTAAAAACCTTTCTTGTTTTAATTCTAAATCAGTCTTAGAATAATCAAGTAACAGAATTTATTTTTTCAAGTAACTCACAATTTGTAAATTTAAAAATTGTAATACACTAGCCTGATGAAATATAATAATCTTTTTATGAGTAAAATCTGGTAAAATGAGTATTTTTTGTACGGTCTCAGAGACGAGATCGCTTTCTACTTGTATGTTGATTGCTAGTGAATTTCCATTGAAAAATGAGCTATATATATATATATATATATATATATATATATATATATATATATATATATATATATATATATATATATATATATATATATATATATATATATATATTCTGTTTTTTATAGCAGAATTTAAAGGAACATTAGTTTCCACAGCTATAAAATGCTGTGTAAATATATGCAAAGGTCATTGTAATAAAAAAAACCAACCAAAGGCTTTGTATAATTTTTAAATTTATTATTCCTGCACACTGTTTATATGCTTTACATCTATAGTTTGGTTTCATTTCATTTTAATTTCTCATAAAAAAGGTATAAATCTAGTAGAGTGATTGTGAAAAAAATCCATAGTAGTTATGTAGTATATTGGATCAAAATAATTAGAACTGATTTTAAGAAAATCACATATTGACAAAAAAAAAATCAATTTTGATATATCTTGGACAAGTTTGTTAAACAGCGAAATATGATCAATAATTGTGTGTGTGTGTGTGTGTGTGTGTGTGTGTGTGTGTGTGTGTGTGTGTGTGTGTGTATGTATGTATATATATATATATATATATATAATAGTTGGCTGCTTCATAATATTTAAAAAAATATGTATTAAGAAAAATATAATATGCAAATTTGTTGATGATATGTAATATTTATTTATTGATATTGTTCTTTCTATTACAATTTGTCAATTCTTATTCTGTCATGAATGTAAAAGTGAGTGTTTTCAACAGAATTACTTTAGGCTACATTTAGCTAATTTAATTTGTATTTTGTGGGATTCTTGATCAAGATTTTCCTGTAACCAAGTGTCCTTAATGTTTCAACTGGTTGCAGTTTCGTCAATGTAAGTTTTTATTTTGGTTATTTCATATATGTGTATAGTAATGGGCTTATAAGTGTCATAAATACTCTTTTGTTCTGTTTGTTTATTTCTTGATAGTAACCCTTTTATTTTTGAAATGGTGAAGCTAAAAAACATTTTAGTTTACAAGTTTAAATTTACAAAAATAATATATTGTCGCTACATTTAATTTTAAAATTGGGAAATAACGCCTACAAGTAAAAATAAACCTTGAATTTATACAAAAAATCCTTTGGATTTTTTATAATTATGAGAAAAAAATTATGCATTTTAGGTCATTTTATTAGAATTTTTAATGTTATAGTGGCATTATAGTATACAAGAATTAACTACGGTATAATGTTGATAATGCAAACTAATTTAGGCATAAATAACCTATGCTACAGTAGCACAACATTTTGCGCTAAACATCAGGAGTACAGCTGTTCAGAAGCGACCGAATATGCTATGTTAAAATAAAGTATTGTATGAATAAACCTTTCAAAAATAATTTTAAAATGTTTTGAAATTAATAATTTGTTCTTGTTATTCAATAGAAATGGCATAAGCAAAAAAAACCCTAAAATTAAAATTTACTGAAACAAATTAAAAAACATTTTTGTGTGTTATTCTTCAAATTAAGGTTATCTATATAGAGTCTCATGACACATTTATAACTCTCAAATGTAATGTGTTTTCGCTTTTTTTGTAATTACTTTTTCTTCCTATCAGAGTTCCTGGGTTAATCATGTGTTGTATAGGAATTGCTGATTTTACTCTTCTCAAAACATTTTTCTAATCCTGTATTTCAACGACAACATTCCCAAATATTATTTCAAAGTAATGTTCTAATGTATTAAATAAAAGGAAGTTCTGTCATTTTGTGGCACTTTATTCTGTAGGCCAATTATTATTTCTAAACTCCTGTACAATTAATGCTGTCATTAGACACATTTATGTCTATGTTTCATAATCCGAATGATTTGGTTAATCGAATCACCTCCAGTCTCAATTTGGGTTCGGATTATCAAGGTTCCATTGTACTACTCGAATGAATCAACACTTTAATTTATATAAAACTTGCCTGAAATTTTGGCTTTAAAAATATTATTAGAATATTATTATCAGTGGTGTAGGTCCAGGGCCCCAATGAAGGGGATATATCCTTTTCTTTAAACCTGGTAAGGGATAAATCATTTTAAGGGAATAACAAAATAAAAAAGTATATGTAAAAAACACCTAATTTATGGTTTTTTGTTAGAATGTTGTTTGCATGCTATTGGAGTAACACTGTGTCATTTTTCTATCCTCTGATTATCCTACCTTTTTTGTGTTTGGTCAAGGCATAGAAGGTATTTTAACATTCTTAATCTCTCTAAGTGTTATATAAGGTAGAAATATTTGCAATATTTACTGTAATTACAAACAATTATTAATGAATTGTGCACTTTTCAATATTTGTATACTCCATTTAGATGTATTTTTTAAATATATGAGTTCTTTTTTAAATTAATTAATAAGGAAAAGGGAAAAAGCAAATGTGGGTCCTACATAATATATTTTTTTAAATATAAACAATAATTTAATGTTTGTTAAACATGTACCTTTAAATTTAGGTTTTGATGTATAAAAAATCTCAAAAGAGAATTCCTGTACTTCTTCTCTTCGTGTTGGAGGCACCACTCAGACTCACTGGTACTTTGTTTATTCCAAGTAGGATATCCCACCTTAACAAAAGTGTATCAACAACAGTGAATTTTTTAATAAAAAACATCAGAATAAGTTACTATGTTTTGGAAAGTGTAATCCATAATTTTAAGGCTTTAAAAAGAAATAAATGCAATTTTATCTACAAAACTGATATTTTTATAAATGGCTATTCAAAGGCACTTTTATATTTCTGAATGCAAGTCATTTTAAATAAAAACAAAATGCTTTGCAGTTTTTAAATTAATTATTCCTGCTTGCTGTTTGTGATTTCAGAATGTTCTTTGCACCTACAGTTTGGTTTAACTCATTTTAATTTCTTACCAAAAAAACATTCAGTTATTGTGGAAAAAAATCTGTAGTACCTATGGACTATATTTAATCAAAATTATGAGAATCAATTTTGAAAAAAACGATTTTAAACCATTTTAAGACAAAAAAGTATTTAACTTTTGAGCAGAACCTGATGAGCTGGCTGAGAAATTAAATTGGTTTAAAATTTTTGTTGTTGTTAACTTCTGAAATGAATTTGTTTCTGGGGAATTATTGAATGTAAGAAAATGTGTGTAATTTTGTAAACCATTTTATTTAAACATACATTTTTACACTTTTATTTATAATTACACACTACCTAATGCACTGCAATAACTTTGTGTTTTGTGGTACTTCAGCCTGGAGTATATAGTTTTGCTTGTGTGCATGTATTTTTTGTTACATTTTGTCTTTTTCTAAAACATAATGCTTTACTAAATTTGTGCATTCCCTTGATAGATGACTAAGCATATGTTTCCCTTCTTCATTCTTCCCGCATGTGAAAGTATATCCATCAACATCTGAAGATATTGGACACTGGCCTGACCATCATAAGTAAAATAATGTTTGTCATGTAAAATACAATAAACCCAAGGGTGAAGTGGTTACAATACAAGGAAGTAAAATTTTATTATATTATAAACTATATGAAACGTCTAAATATAAAACAAAAGAGGTTTGTAATTCTTCCTAAAAAGGTTCATTAAAAAATGTTTTTAGTTATTGAGATGTGTTAAAAAAAATATTTTTCCGAAACTTATGAGCTGTAATTTACTTCATTTAATTTTTGATTTGAGTAAAGTGTTTACAGCTTTATTTACATTTAATAAATATCAGAAATAACTACAGTCTTATACCCATTGTTTAAGATAAATTAATCAACCGCTTTTAATGCCCTAATGGTGCTATTCTTGCTTTCACATTTGCAAACTCGTTCACTAGAATTGTTGAATCTATTAGTCAAGCTAACTCATATTCAGTAAAAATTATAGCTAAACCCAGAAGTCTTTCTTGATGTATCATATTACAAAAATATGTTTTAATTTGGAAAAACCTTGTACTGCACTTGCTACTGATAGCAGTAGTAACTTGCAAAATACAAAGAACTACGTTAGGAAATCCATTTTCAAGACCATGGTGGTATATGTATTCCTTATGACTTCTTCAAGAGTTCATACTGCCACTAGGATGATAAAAAATATCTCTCTGAGCTCAGAACATAAATATGGTTGACATGTTGAAAACTCATATCAGTCAAAGAAATATAGAATGAGTGCAGATTTGCCAGACTAAAAAATTGTTATTCCCAATTGTTATAACAGGTGACTTTGACTTTCTGTTGACTTTCTGAGGTGCTGGTTTAGATTAATTTTGATAAACCACATGCAAAAAAGACTGTTCACAATTCTGTCCTAGGCAGTTGCTCAAGTAAGTCATCATATATGGATGACCTAAGTATGTAAGATTATAAACTAAAATATTCAAACAGCTATGACATCACTAATTGCCAGCCGCAAAAATTTCAAACAACTCCAGTATATAAACTTAAATATATTTATATAGGAACTTTTACAACTAATTCTAACTATTTGTCATTCAGTTTATAGCAAGTACCAAAAACGTTTGCTGGTAGAATGTGTGCAAATGGTCAGAAGTAGTTGGCTGTACCTGGTAGTAGAGCTGTATACACAAATAAAACATGCCCAGACTTTTTAATTATACACAAGTAAGAAAAAGCAGTAGGCCTACAACTTGGCCTTCTTTGTGGTACATAATTAAAGGGATATTTGATACAACTTCAATTAATGTGACAATTGTTTTATTTTCTTAAATCAAAATCAAGAATACATACAAAATTATTAAAAAAATAATGTTTAGATTTTGAAAAAAACTAGTAGCATTTATATTGTTTTAGTTTTGATGTTGTAAAAACAAAAATAATTATTAACATTAGTTTTTTCTGAAGTTATTTTTTTATCATTATTTTTATCTAATTTTATGGTAGTTTTATGAATAAGAAATATTTTACTTAATTAGTTTTGTGTAAATTTTCAAAATCTCTTTGCATAGAACTGCTTTTTCAATTCAGTATACTTTTAGTAGAGAGATGAAAGTTATCTCAACCCTGCTATTTCTAAGCTAATAAGTTTGTAACTTCTTGTTTTAGGTATGCAAAGAAGAAAAATTACTATCATTTCAACAATAATCTCTTCAATCTATGACCAAGTCATTATAAACTTATTTATCTACAATAGAGTAACAAACAACTCATCAATGAATAGTCATCATTCCAGGCTCCAGTGTCAGGATTTTATATACCAATAGGGTAAGTATAATAATAGTCATTATTATACTTTTTAATAATAAGTATTAACTGGTTCATCTCAATCTTATAATTATAATTATAATAATTATAACTTATAAGTAATAATTATAAGTATAATTATAAGATTGAGATGGCCCAGTTACTCAGATCCATAATATTTACTGTAAATATTATGATAAGTGGAACTATTAGCTGCTGGATTATTATCTTTTTAAACTTGCTTGCCATACAACTTCCAACAAAATAAATTTATAAGACAGCATTTTGCTGTACATCGAAATTAAGGAAACACATTGTCAACAATAAGGATAATATATATATATATGACCTTGCCATTCTCCTGAGCCTGTGTGTCCCGTGTCGAAAAACACTGAATATTAATTCATTAAAATTTGCCATTTCATATACAAGAAAAAGTTTTTATTTATTATCTCTTTGGTGAAAAATTTAGGCAACCTATCATTTCACATTTTTAGAGCATGCATTCATATTTTATATATAATTTAAATGTAAAACAAAAACAATTTATTTAAATCTAATTCTGTATACAAAAGTTAATTTGGCATAGTACCAGGAAATTGAAATACATGTTTAATAAAATAACCTCAAAATTTACTCTACTTGTTCATATTGTCTAAAGCCCTAGACTTGCATTGCACAACACATTAGTAATCTCTGTACAGCATTAAAACAAGACCATTTTGCTTTCAATGGAACATGTTTGTGTCCAATTAAAATATGTTACACGTAGTTAATTTTATTTTTACCTGCTCTTAGAGTTTTTGTGATAGATGTATTTGCAAAAACTGGGATAGGTTAAAGTCATGCCTAAGTATTTCTAATTGATAACATATTCTATCTGTACTTCTTTAAAGGACCATCAATACTTTTTGGAAATACTTTTGGAAATTCACTTCTATCACATCACAAAATAAATTTATTTTAGTTAAATTCTAAATTAGCGACTTATTATTATTTATATTATTTGTATAAGTAAAAATTTACAATTATGCTGTCATTCCTTGTATCATACAAAGCACTGTGTGTAATAGTTTTCTTTATTATTTTTGTTTTGTTTTGTAAAATTGTTAGTAAATATGTTTTTAAGTTTGTAGAGATTGTTTTTTTTTTTGTATATGAGGCCAGAGTATAGCACTGTTTTATTATTATAATTATTACTTAGCAAGACGTAAGAAAACTTTAAGATAAAAGGTCATGAGAAAAATATAATACAATAAAAAAAATTGCAGTGCAGTTAACTACACTAAATAGTAAATGTCCAAGTCCAGTTAAAGACAAGGAAATCATTGCTCTAAAAGCTGAATCAGCAATCAGCTGTCTGGAACCATCGCACTAACAATTGGAACAATTGAGTCAACAATCGTCAAACGTCTCAATGTTCAACCCACAGATATTTGATGGTTGACTCGATTGTTGTGTTGTACAATGGTCGATTGTCTCGACTGTAAAAACATCTCGGAATCGCCCATCTCTCTCTCTCTCTCTCTTTCTTTCTCTCTCTCTCTCTCTCTCTCTCTCTCTCTCTCTCTCTCTCTCTCTCTCTCTCTCTCTATATATATATATATATATATATATATATATATATATATATATATATAATGCAAATATCTTCTATGCAAGAGAAAACTGAGCTGCCTCATTGGCCTAGTTGATAGCAGCGTACTAGGCTTTCACCCCGAGGATCCGGGTTCGATTCCCGGCCAGGGCTTGGCATTTTCATACGCTATAAATCATCCCATCATCTGCATTAGCCCAAGTGTGCACAATAGTCTGACGTTAAACACCAAAAAAAAAAAAAAAAAAAAAAAACAAAAAAATGCAAGAAAATTCTATGCAAAGAGATTTTGAAAATTTACACAAAACTAATTAAGTAAAATATTTCGTATTCATAAAACTACCATAAAATTAGATAAAAATAATGATAAAAAAATAACTTCAGAAAAAACTAATGTTAATAATTGTTTTTGTTTTTACAACATCAAAACTAAAACAATATAAATGCTACTAGTTTTTTTAAAAATCTAAACATTATTTTTTTAATAATTTTGTATGTATTCTTGATTTTGATTTAAGAAAATAAAACAGTTTGTATAAAACTTTCTATTAAACTACCAAGCAGATTTATTTTTTCTTTTCATATCCATTTTTTTAACAACTTCATATAAAAAATAAATTTCAGATCAATTTCTGAAAGTAAAATCCAGTATTTGAGTTAATATGTCATAGCCAATGAATAAAGGACAAATACATTCAGTTTTTGTTAATTTGAAATCCTGACCAAAGTTTTTAGCAGTCACATTAAAAATTGTCAGTTAATAAAATTTTATTTCGATAACAAATATTGGGAATCTTAAAAGAATGCAGGACATATTTTCTTTTCCACGATTGATTGAGAGCCCAAAGAATTTTTTCTTGTGTATTTATGCAATTTAATGAAGACAGAGAATTTGTGTAACATGGAAAGAGCCAAATTGTATTATTTTCATCAATAATTCATGCAAATATACTAAAGCTTTATTGCAAGAAGGACACTTTTGAAAAAATAATGTAGTGTTTTCTGGTAGCCTATGAAAAAGTTTTAACCTGCTGTTAAATTTATAATTTGTATCTGCCTTTTATCTTTAAAAGTTTAATGACATCTTATAATTTTTAGGACATACATAAATTCTTTCAATTCGGAAATATCTTATGAGAAGCTGTACTGTTTTTCAGTTCTTTTTTCATGTTTTTTTTATTTTTATTTCTGACATTCTTTAATTTACAATAATCCTATTAACAAAGAGTGCAAAAATCTTCTACAGCACTGTAAAAATAGGAAATAAATAAATACTTAAATAAATAAATAAATAAATTATGTACACAGATTTAAAATGTACCATTTTTAAACACGTTTTATGTGTTCGTCTTGTGCAGATTACTTTTCAGAAGAATGATCGTCCCATTCGCCATACTGTGCTCCAGCCAATAAACAAGTTAATTACCATAGGCTTCCCTTTAGAAATAGTTTGGTGTTTCTAAATGCTAATTGTTTACAGGTCATTCAAGATTGTTAGGCTGTAAAACATACTGTTTGCTTATTGAATACATACCTACTTTGTTTACTTTATAATGACCGAGCATTGTGTTTAAAAAATTGTTTTCAAATAGATAGTTATGCTTAAAACATATTCACCTAAATTTAAAAAAAAAGAAGATATTTTACAAGTACTTTTTTTGTAACAAGACATACAGATTAAAAAAATAAAGCAATACCCTAATGTTGAAATAAACTTTCATTAGGAAGAAATCGAAATTAAAGGGGCAATTGAATGCAATGAAGTAACTGATATCTATGTACAATGTATGTAGGCCTACAAGGAAATTAACATTTTTTTTGTATCTGATACAGGAACAAAAAAATGCATTTTGTTAAGCAAACGCTCTAATTTATGTTTGTTTGTGGTTATTCAAAGCTATTATTATTTAAACACTTTGAAAATAAACCATTTTAGAATGTAATATTTTCTCTATACATTATCTATGCAATACAATATGTCTACATGAACAATGAAAGTTACTGTAGAGCGCCATTTAATTAAAATACAATAAAAAATGTAACATGTATATGGGAAACAAATTAAAAAATAACTAACATCACAAGTCGACAAACCTTTAGATATTTAAGCGTATTGAAAACTATAAAATATTAATTTTTACAGATTGAACTATATAGCAGATTTAACACTGATTCCAATGGTGAAATCAGGTTTTCAAAAAGTATGGGGTGAAAACGTTTAAAATTTTTAAAACAGGCAGGAAGATTTTTATTGGTAATGAATATGTTGTGTTTAAACTAGAACTAAAATAAATTTTTGTGCCATGTTTGAGTCAAATCAAATGTAAATTTTGAATGCTAGAGTGCTAACATACTAATACTTATACATTTTTAATGACCAATCCATAAATGTTTTAGTTGAAAATTGGACACATATCTCATAAGTTTAACAGTGTTGTGTTTAAAACACTTTTTGAAAGAATTTGGGAAAGTAATATAGCCTTTATTATGTATTTGGAACTTTTAACCTTTGCTGCCAGACAACCCTTACTGTCTGCATCTGTTCTTTAAAAAAGTATAGCTTTAGGAATTAAGGAATATATTAAGGAATATCTGTTAAGAGAAATTTCATGGTACTGTATTAGCATTCATTTTTTAAAGTGTTTGTTAGTTTTATTGCTGAGTTTTTTAAATTTACCTTAATGTATTACCAAAATAATGCAAGAACGTAACAACACTAAATAGTAGGTTAAGAAAAGGGATAGGGGCATATTATATTATCAAAGATATTTGTCAAATATTTGTTAAATATTTGATGAAACTTTCACCATATGTCATGTTCAAATTTGTCATAGTTGTATCAAAGAAAACATATTATATTTGTCAAATTTCTTTGACTAGCTGGGTTATTAACTAGATATATTTTGTGGTTGTTTATGCAAGTGCTGTAGCTGTAATGGATAGAATAATGTTGACTTGTTATACTGATGCATGACACAGTACTATGCAATATAGTTGACTAAGAGAAGTGACTGAAATCCTCTGTATAAGTACATAAGTACTTGAATAAACATCTCCAATTGTTCATTTACAATGTAAGCGATGTTTGTTTATATAGTGCATTGTAAACTCTTTGAAAACGGCCCTATCAATTCAGTACTCAGTATTGGTATAATCATATTCAATGGTATTAAACCTACCATCCAAAACATTAATGGTATCATATCCATTCAAAACATTAAATTCAATAGTGGTTCATTTTATTTTTCAATAAAAATTTTAAATTATAACTCAAGAAGCATTTAACATTGATTACAACAGTAAATATCAAGTTTTCAAAATAGCTGAAAATTTTTTCAGCACAGTAAGATGCAAGTGCTTATCTTGCTGTGACACTACTAAATTTAAAAAAGGAAAAAAAGTGAGTTAGGGTCCAACCATGGATATAAAGGAGAAAGAGATTAGGTGTAGGGCTTAATGCCATTACTATTAAAGAACTGTATGTGGAAGATTGTGATTTGTATCGACAATTTTTAGGAGCAAGTGCATTTTAAATCTCGGTTTTTGTAAGCACTAATGTGGATATTGGACAAACAGTTTTCTTTTTCATATTGTAGAATTAATGTTTTTACTTCTTTAAAAGTGCATGACACTTTCGCCATCATTAAAAATATAAGGCAATGAAAGGAATGGTAGGAACAATGTCACAGGAATAGGAAATGACAAAAATTTTGAGGTTCAACCTACATATTTTGAGAATATTTATCAAAGATTCATATAAACTTTGATAAAAAGTTCATCAAAAAATCGTCAAATTTATTTCAGCAAAGATATTTGATCAAAGAAATTTGATGTTTCTTTGATAGTATAATATGCCCATAGACTAAAAATATCTTTGAAAAATTTTCAGCTATTTTGAAAACTTGATATTTACTGTTGTAATCAATGTTAAATGCTTCTTGAGTTATAATTTAAAATTTTTATTGAAAAATAAAATGAACCACTATTGAATTTAATGTTTTGAATGGATATGATACCATTAATGTTTTGGATGGTAGGTTTAATACCATTGAATATGATTATACCAATACTGAGTACTGAATGGATAGGGTCGTTTTCAAAGAGTTTACAATGCACTATATAAACAAACATCGCTTACATTGTAAATGAACAATTGGGGATGTTTATTGAAGTACTTATGTACTTATACAGAGGATTTCAGTCACTTCTCTTAGTCAACTATATTCTCCGCACGTAATTATTACCGACAGTCCACGAAATAGTGTTACACTTCTCTGCTAGATAGCAGCACATACCGTTTATAACAAAATGCGTCAACAATTCATATAAATTACAAGAAACTATTTATATGGAGTTATTTTAAACGAAAAAAATCATAAGGAATATTACGTAGCGCAAAAATGTGGCTGAATGGAATGAGCCTGGAATTTTAGGAATTCTGTTCAGGAAAATCGATTTTTAGCGTATTTTTTTTCTTTCAATCGTCTAAAAAAGAATAGTTGCATCTTGCTTTGTATGAATTTCTTTTTTTTTAATTCTTCTTTTTAAAATTAATTTTTATTATTTTTTTAACTTGCAAGTTTAACTTATAGTAAAAACAAACATTAAATAATTAAATTAATGTTACTTAAAAAAGTACAGTAATATATTTCATTCACTCATTCGGAAAGTAATCAGGGTCGACACCCTGTGCAAAATTTTCATTTGCGCCCTCCCTTCCCTCGTGTTTCTTAGGCACTAATTTTATAATTTGGCGACTTATTTGAGAAGCAACTTATTTGAATTGATCTTTATGATTACCTATAAGTAGTAGCCTATCACCATTTACTGTTTATTATTATTATTTAATTAATTATTATTGTTAATTTATTAATTATTATTTTTTTAATAATATTAAACAATACATGGTGATAGTGTAAGAAATATGATCCTGATGAGTGTTTGTAAAATACAAAAATGTATATCGGATAGATATATAATAACACCCGTTACTTAAAAAAATGTTCAAACCCACTTTGGAGATATCTACACATTCGTTATAAATGACTAGTGGGCCCGTGCGACCTTTCTCAGTTAATGGGAAAAAGAAACGAATAGTATACAACAATGTACAAAGAGAAGGTGAACAGTGTTGTGGCACCTCTTTATAAACTATGAAATATAGTTGAAATACATAAGACCTAAAAAACATATGGCAATCATAACTCTCCTTGTTGGTACATTAACGAAAAGGAAAAGAGGTTAGAATGTATTTTTTATGAAACCGCTATCCGTAATTGAACGTAAAAAACATGCATTTAATAAATAAATTAATTCAAGTAATACCATTGGCTGTTATTTAATTATTATAATGCAATAATTTTTAATTCATTATTTTTTTGGTTAATATTACTGTATATATCGTCCCAAGGAAAAGCGTTGCGAAACCATAGCATACTATTTCTTGACAATATGAACTTCTGTTAAAATAGACGTTATAGTTATATTTAGTCTAATATTTGTATGATCTGTTACTAAAGCAGTGAAATTCATAACATTTATGTTATTTAATACAATAGGCCTTACTTTTCTCTTCTTTTGTATTTAAAAATATAACCTATAAAATTATTTACTCAATTATAACATTGTACCTTACTGAAATATTTAAAAAACAAAGCCTAAATTAGGCTACAGTATTTATTGTTTACTAAAGACAGAGTATTTTATTTAATAACATTTTCATATTAGAACTGACCTTCATTTGTAGCCAATCCATCAAATGTCAGCTCTTGCTTCATAGGAAATAAAAAATTTTTTCAGGAAAGCCACGTACAATAATTACGCCTATGACGTGCGTTGTTACGTTTTGAAAATTTGATTCCATCACGTCAGCGAGACATATGGGCGCCGCTGTTATTTGATATTTCAATAGTTAAAGTAGAGTTTAGTCCTATTCACGATTAACTTGTAGACTTATAAGTTGTAAGCATTTTTGAAATTTTAATTTTAAACTTCTTTGAAAAATGCCCCAAATTATAGAGAACGAATCAAACTTTTGGAATCACGTAGCTGTAGACTGTAAAGTATTTGAAGTTGATGAAGTGAATTTGGAAACAAAGTTTTGTACAGAAGGAAGGTTATCTTTAGCCTGGTAATACGAATTATCAGGACATTTGATGGTATTTGTAATAAAATCGATTACTTTACTAAAAAATTACATAATCTGGACCTTTAATATACTTTATTTTGTCATACTTTGGGGTCAGTTAAAATAATTTGTTTAAATTTAGGGGCTATGGTGTGTTGTGTGCAATAATTATTCAAAAACACCTTTAAATTTTTATGTATTACATGACACGCAGATATCACGTTGGCGTGATAAAAGCAAACTTTTAAGATATTTTTTTACTTTTATTTAAATTATTACTTAGTTGAAAAGCGATTTATAAATTAATAAAATTAATTTGATTGCAGATAGGATTCATTTTCATGATATTATAATTGTAATTAATTTTATGATTAAAAAATAGATATTGTTATATGCTGATTATGGTAGTGAAATCATGTATTAAAAATGTGTATTATAAAAAACATTATGTTTTTAGAGGCTATTTTGAAATTGTTGAGCGATTTTGACGAGCAAAAAATTTGTTCAAGTTACTAATTGATCTTATGTTAATTTTTAATCTAAATTGCGAATGTGAAAGTGCCAAAACACACACACACACACACACACACACACACACACACACACACACACACACACACACACACACACACACACACACATACACACACAATTTTTAACTACTCCTCAAAAAGAGATCTAGAGGACAGGATCGGAGCTCATTTTCAAAACCCTAGGTCTGGATTTTACCGTAATTACTGATTTAATAGCTCATTAATCGATTCAAGTTTTCTGAAACTAGATTTGTGCAAAGTTATTTTTGACCAAAATAAAGATTGGAAACGAAATTTCTTGAAAAAAAATTTAACCTTGGCATAGAAAATCCCTAATGGCATTTTTTTCTTTTATTGTAAGTTTAGTCTCTAGCATTGAATATAAACGTAGTACAATAATAACCCTTATGACAGGTATATAAGCGTTTGTTGGTCGTGACATCTTGCTGCAGAGTGTTCAACTACAGTTAAACAGATAATATTACTGTCTACTTCTTCAAAAGTCTCCAACCCCTTTTCGGCATTTGCAGCTTTCGTAGCGGCAGATACTACAACTTCTTGGATTTCAACCATTAATATCAAGCACGTTTTTTTATAATGTTGGCTATACTTCTAGTAAGTTTATATTCAAGTCTCTAGCGATATGTACACAGTAACGTTCATCCCCCCCACACGATTAAGGCTCACAAAGCAGCATATAGGCTGCAGGGTAGTGGAGTCCGGCTGTCCGCAACTTCGTGGTATACTAAAATCACAGTAAAGATTAGAGACCCGATTCTAATAATGGACATTGATTAAATGGTCAAACAATATATGGTTTCTAGACCCTTCGATGTAAAGATGACATTTGGAGAGGAAGACCGTGTGTTGGGAAAATCTGGAGATCTAGTATGGCAAACAGACAGATTGTTCCAAGACAAAGACAGGCACTGATGCTGGGGTGTACTGCCTGAGACCAAGGGCAAAGAAAGCTGTTGCCCTGGAACAGCAACAGTATTCCAGGCTGAAGTAATGGCAATTAATGACTGTTTTTGAAAATTTAAATAAAATTTAAAATAAATTTAAATTGAAAATTTAAATTAAAATACGGGCCTTCAAGAAGTCTCGTATTAATATTATACCGATAGTCAGGCAGCAGTCAAAGCACTTGTGGATCCTACAATTCGGTCAAACCTGGTCTGGGAGTGTAGAAAAACCTCAATGCTCTGTATTTGGAAACCGAATTACTCTCCACTGGGTTCTGGGGCATAAGGAGGTTAGGGTAATAAGGAGACAAACCGATTGGTTGGACTGGGATCTGCATCTGAGTTTATCGGACCCGAACCGGCTTTAGGGATGTCTTTATCGTTGGCCGGGTCTGTTATCAATAGGTGGATTAACAAGGAACACCAGGCCATATAGGATAACCTACATGGGCATTCCCATAGCAAGCGCCTCTAGGGTAAGTTTCTTCACGGAGGACTTAGGCAGGCGTCTTGGGCTGAGCACAACTCTGGGTTTTATTACTGGACACTGTGGTCTGAGGGTGCACTTGATAGGGATGTATCACGGATAAACCATGTGTAGGTTATACAGTAAAGAGGAGGAAACTGCAGAGTACATAATTTATGATCGTGGGGTTCTTGCTAACAGAAAGCTAAGGGTATTTGGTTTCCAGGACCCCAGGGACCTCCAGCAGGATGAGCTGGCCTGTGGATTGTTGGAAGTTATTAAGGGCACCAATCTGCTGAACTAGTACTTAAGACGTTTAGTTGCAAAATAGATCCGTCAGGCAGTGCCTGTGGTTGTATAATCCCTTCCTTTAATTTCGAGTGTAATGTAATGTTCAAGTAAAAGTAAATGTTTTTTTTTTTTTTTTTTTTTTTTTTTTTTTTTGTAAACGGATGCAACTATCAGAAATACAAAACATATTTACCACTATCACAATACACTGTGTATTGTACATATAATGAGAAAAAATATATATAGCCCTATATTACAAATGCTTACTACAGCATTCTGAAGTACATTCACACGAAACATAACGTGCACAGTTTTTGAAAGCGCAATAAAACTTGCAATAAACCCCCCCCCCCGCAATAAACAGGGGTGTCACGTTGTCGGACACTTGGAGGAGATGTATTGAAGGTTATATTGGTTTTTGGAATATACTGCCTTGTAAAACAAAACTTATAATCAAACATACCGAGAAGGTGTTTTTTTAAATATAAATAATCGGGGCACGCAACTGTCTCGCTGACTAACGGAAGCAAATTCCCCACAAAAAAGAATGTTTTAACTTAACATTTTCTTTTTTAAATTATGATTTAACCATTACAATAGCCATTAAAATCTGTAAACAAATATTAGTAATTTAAATTTCAAGTTGCTCTGAAAATACGAAAATGAACCCTGACCGCCGGCAAATGAAATCTTACCATGATGGCCGGTCCAACAACTCGTTTTCCAATTGAATTTCGTTAATAGAAAGAATTTTTAATTTACATAGTGCTATGGGTATTTAAAAAGTGTTCTTTAGGCTATATATTTGCAACATTTAATAATATGATTCTAAACAAATCTAAACACAACCTCTGTGAATGCTTTCTAGTGATTGTACTTTGTTACTTAGAAAAATCCTTTTCAAATTGCGCCAGTTCATAACTGTGCAGTATACGAGTTCTTAATTAATATACAGAGCGCCCCACGTCAGCGCTTGTTACTTTTTCCACAAAGTTATCCGGTAACCGTCATATTTAAGTATATTATCACTGGAACATGTTATTCTTTTTTTCCTTAAAGCGGTCAAAATCATGATAGGTATTTGCCCTTCAGCCAGTGTTACAAGAAATAACTAGCAGCTACTTTTAAGGTTGAATCAGAGCCCGCCATCTTGAAACGAAAGTGAATAACAAAAAACTTACACGCACTTATTTCAGGCTTTATAAAAGGTACCTTCGTAACAAATTTAAAAACATCGGACAATGTGTTTGATTAAAATTGCGTACAATCGTCGTCGTGAAATAAGAAGTTGCCTTCTTGAAACGGAAGTAAATAGGAAAAAAATGTACGAATTATCAAAACAGTCAGTTAATGCGTTTGGCTAAAACGGCGTACATTTCTAATGGTAAATCAAAGGCTACCATCTGGAAACAGGCGTGATTTGCAAAACGTCTTACACATACATATTTTGGTTTTATACAAGGTACTAAATTTCAAAACAATCGGTCAGTGCGTTTGGCTGAAATTTCGTGCACTCTTATTAGTTGTAAATTAGAGGTCGCCATCTTGAAGTAAATGTAAATAGGAAAAAATATTACATATAAGTCATTTGAGCTTTACACAAGACATGTTCGTACTAAATTTAAAAACAATTGGTTAATGCGTTTGGCTAAAACTGCGTACACTTTTAAATCACGGACAATCACTTTGAAATGGAAGTGAATGGAAAAAATCTTATACATGGGATTTATACAGTGTTTCATCGTACCAAATTTTAAAACAATCGGTCCATGCGCTTGGACAAAATCGCACAACAAAGAAACACACAAACCGAATACAGAGACTTCGCTTCGCTCGATCGATTATTACGAGCGTACTTGTCTTTCAAAATAAAAGCGTAATTTCAGTTGACCTTTATTTTTGTATTTTCATCAAAATTTGACAAATTAAATTATAGTTTTTTCACGTATTTAATTCTGATTAAAATAATGTAAAGTTTTAAGATGACAATGTTAAGTTTTTGTTTAAAAATTTTAAAACCGATAACAATATTAATTTTAAAACTAAGTTTCATTGCCGAAATGATTCAAGATAAGTGTTGCCAGTTTTCAAACTCGTCACCGAATCAGATACGTGCTCATGTTATTATTTTGTACTGTCGAGGACTGATTTTTAATATTTCTTTTCGGAAGGAGCATTGGTTAATTTTGCACTCCCTCTTCATTTTTCTCCGCCGTATCTGAGCTGTTAAAATCACAGAACATGTTATTGGTTTGAGTACACGAGTGGTCCCCTTCCACGTTATTTGTGAATTTCTATTGAAAAATGAAATACGGTGGGACCCAGTCCCGGAATCTTGAAACGAGCGCCAATTTCTGACGAATTGATCACTTTTTGCGGAGCCGTTATGTGTGTGTGTGTGTGTGTGTGTGTGTGTGTGTGTGTGTGTGTGTGTGTGTGTGTGTGTGTGTGTGTGTGTGTGTGCACGCGCGCGCGTGTGCATGTATGTTTTAGCTTTCTCACGTTCACAATTTTAGTTCGATTTGATTCAAAACTTGGCACAAAAATCGACTTTGAAAACTTCGACAACTATCAGTTCTTTAACTATCAAAATTCGGTCGGCTGTTTTGAAATGGCGGTCATTTAAATATTTTAAAATTCATCAGTTTTTATAAATATTTTTGAAAATAAGACTTCAGCATCGTAATTAGCGTTAAAAAACTGCAAATATGATATTTTTCAAAATCTATTGAAATTAAGAAGTTTATTTTGTCGGAGATCAGGGTTCATTTTCGTATTTTAAATGTGATTTAAATGTTTAGAGTCTTTGTTATGTTTCTGTAATTTTAATCAAGCACTTTTCTTGAACTCTAAATTAATTTCCCTTCACCCATTTGTCGGATTGTTTCCAAGATTTATGTTCCGAATGGTTCTATCGTTGACGAATGGCTTTCAACTATAACTCACCTTAATTGAATCTAAAAGTTTACAAGTTTTCAACTTCAATTAATTTTAGTTGCGAAATTACTTTTTTTTAATCTCAAGTTGATTAATTTATAAGTTGATCAACGTAGAAGTTTAGTAATTTCGTTTGGCAGTGTCACTTTGAAGTTTTGTTTCTTATGTATATAATAGATCGGTTTTATGTATAAAGTCTTATAAGAATATTTTAGATATTCGAAAGTTTGGATGTGTCAGGACATGTATGTTGAAACGGGCGGATAGCACGAAAAATCAGGATTAAATTTTGTTTTGTCTAATTTTGTAAAATTAGCTTCTGCTTGTGATTCACACTTACGTATTTTTTTTTTGAACCAATTATACAGTATTTAAATAACCTCAACTATATTTACTTGAATTAATTTTTTAAAAAAATAAACCAGGTAAAAAAATAAAACGCCAGATTCTTAAGCACGTATTGAGGCTTTGTAGGCATCTTGTTTGAAGTGTAAAGTAATTTGCTTTCTTTGTAAGAGTTATAAAGCTGATTTAAAAGCTGCGCACGTGGTGGTTGCGTACCGTGGTAAATGCGCAAAAGAGGATACTCGTTGTTAGCAGTCAGGTAGAAAGGGGATGTCGTGGTAGATGTGCATAAGAGGTTAGTAATTGTTAGCAGAGTCAAGTAGAAAGGGGATGTCGTGGTAGATGTGCATAAGAGGTTAGTAATTGTTAGCAGAGTCAAGTAGAAAGGGGATGTCGTGGTAGATGAGCACAAGGGGTTACTTGAGTTTTAGAGAGGTTAGGCGGCTCTCTATAAACACTTTTTATGTAAAAATGGAATATATCCGGATTGAGTATCACTTTTAGTTACATTTAAAAAAAAAATATTTTTACATTATTAAAACTGATACATGCCCCATCTAATAATTCTATCTTCATATGTTTGCTGGGTTTCAGCCCGACAGCTGTTCCCAATGTGAGTTACATGTGATAATCCACACTAGATAACTAAAAATTAAAACATATTTTTTCCCGTTAGGATTTTACCCCTTAACTAGCCCTAAATATTTTTTGTCATAACCTCCTATTCTGTACTTTGGGTTTGGGCCGCTATAAAGACCATTTTCGCCAAATTTTACAGCGATCGGTCACGTTGTTTACGAGTAAGAGGTGCGTTACCGACAGACAGATGACGGTCAGACGAATTTTATAAAGAACCTTATTTTATTTTATCCTTCGGACCCTAATAACAAACCAAAAAGAACCTGGTAAAAGAACGCTTTATGTTTTATGTTAAAACATTTCAGAACAACAATTGATCCAAACTCACAAAATGTGTTTTTTCCATGTAATCGTACACGAATGATGGCGTATGTTCGAACAATTAAACATTTGCTATTTTCTTATTTAATAATTGACGGTTATTTTCTCTAGTAATTGACTCTAATTTTCTTTAATAACCAACACTTATTTTTTATGATATTTGACGCATATTTTCTTTAATAATCGACGTTTATTTTCGTTAATAGTCGATGCTTATTTTCTTTAGTAAAGGACGCTGACTTTCTTATTAAAGAAAATAAGATTTTATAATATAAATAAATAACTAAAGAAATAAGATTGATTTAATTTCTTATTAAATCAACGCTTTTTTTCTTCAATAATCGACGCTTATTTTCTTTAATAGAGGACGTTTATTTTCTTTGGTAATCAACGCTTATTTTCCTTAATAATCAACGCTTATTTTCTTTAATAATCAACGTTTATTTTCTTTAATAGTCAACGCTTATTTTCTGTAATATTTTAAGCATTTTTTTAATAAGGGACGCTTATCTTCCTGAAATAATCCAAGCTTGTTTTTTAATAATCAACGTTTATTTTCATTAATAATCGACACTTTTTTTCTATAATGATCGATGCTTACTTTCTTTAGTAATAGACGCTTATTTTACTTATTAATCAACGCCTATTTTCTACATTAATCGACACTTTTTTGTTTAAAAATAAACGGTTGTTTACTTTAATAATCAAAGCGTATTTTTTTAATAGTAGACGCTTATTTTCTTTACTAATAAACGCTTATTTTATTTAATAATGTAAGATTATTTTCTTTAATAATAATAATTAATTTCTTTAATAATAAATTCATATTTTCTTTAATAGTAGGCGCTTATTTTCTTTAGTAATAAACTCTTATTTTTCTTAATAATGGACGCTTATTTTCTTTAATAATAAACGTTTATTTTCTTTAATAATACACGCTTATTTTCTTTAATAATAAACGTTTATTGTCTTTAATAATACACTCTTATTTTCTTTAATAATAAACGTTTATTTCCTTTAATAATACGCGCTTATTTTCTTTAATAATAAACGTTTATTTTCTTTAATAATACACGCTTATTTTTCTTTAATAATAAACGTTTATTTTCTTTAATAATACACGCTTATTTTTTTAATAATAAAAGCTTATTTTCTTTAATAATCGTATCACGCAGTTGTCTTGCTGACGTGATTGAAGCGAATTTCCGAAAGTTTTTATTTTATCTTACCATATTTATTAAAATCTCATTTCGCCATCATAATTAGAATTGAAATATGCCCGTTTAAACATTCATTGTGAAAATATAAAAATAAACTCAGACTGTTATCAAATTAAATTTCTTAAACTCAACAGATTTGGAAATTTCAAAATAATATTTGATTCAGTTTTTAACTCTGATTACGATTGTTAAATCAAAGTTTCCAAATCGTTTAAAATAAAAGAGTTATGAATTTTAAAATATCGCCATTTTGAAACTGTTGAACAATTTTTCTGCTTAACAAACTTATCCAAGCCGTAACTACAATCGATTTATGTACTAAGTTTGAATTAAATCGAACTAAAATTGTGAACGTAAGCGTGCTAAAATACACACACTTAAGCAAACATTTTAACGACCCATAAAGCGGGAACCTAAAGGTCAGGATCAGTGCTTTCCTTGATGGCTGTTCCAGTAGCGCATTCGCTAAAAATAATAAAGACCCGTAATTGTAAAATAACCAAATGGCTTTTGTTTAGAGTTCGAACAAAGACCAACTCCATTTGTACAGCAACTTTGCGGTTCTATTGCTTTTGAATTCCGTTATTTTAAATAATTTTTTTCCAATCGATGAGATTCAGTTAGACACAATGCAAATCAGCTTCGCCGCTCGACGAAAGGTCCAAGCAAGCAGTGTTTTGCATTGTTTTTTTATTTAGATCGCCCTCTCTTGGAACTTATATAAAATTTCGATATTCCGATATGCACTCAGACGTGAACAGCGTGTTTGCGTTACTTTTGAAGAGGACCTCGGCAAGGTTTTTGTTTATCTTCAATCAACCATTTCTTTTTCCCTTGTATCTTCATTCACTCCGATGGCTTTTTATTAACGAATTACAGAGAGAGGGAAAAACTTTTCATTACTTAATATTTTATAATTACTGTTGTAGCGTTTAGAGTGAATGACACTTGCACACTGATATTAGTGTTATCTGTGAACACTTAAATAACCGATGCACGCAGCTGCCTCGCTGCCGTGATAGAAGCGAATTTTCAAAAGTATTTTCTTTTATCTTAACGTTTTTGAAAAGAGATTTCACCATCTTAATCATCACTAAAATTTGTTTTTACTAGTGCCTTAAACTTTCAAATTACATTGAAAATACGAAAATGAACCCTGACCGAAGACAAAAAAATACGTAATTTCAACGTGTTTAAAGAAATTAAAAATGCCAAATAATGCAGTTTTCAATGCTGATTACGATGGTGAAATCGGATTTTTAAAAATATTTAAGACAAAAAAATTATGAATTAAAAAATCTGAAGTGGCCACCATCTTGAAACTGTTTGAACGCATCTTGCTTGCTAATAAACGTGTTTAAGGTATTACAAAATTCTATTTTTGTCCATAGTTTGAGTGAAATCGGACCAAAATTTGGAAACATGAGCGTGTTAAAACACACACACACCGTAATTAGAACTAAAGACTGAATAAATTAGCATTTTGAACTTTCAAAATTCGTTGAAGTTTAGAAATATTTTTGACGGCGATCAGTGTTTATTGTCGTACTTGTAATGTAATTTGAAAGTTTAAAATTCTTTGTATTAATATTTTAGTATTGCTTATAATGTGCAATACTAAAATTAGGTAAGATTAGGAAGAATACTTTTGGAAATTTGCTTCTATCACGTCAGCGTTATAGCTATGCGTGGTGGTTAATTCTTTCAACCTAAACACCCTAATATCGGTGCAAGATATTTTAAAACCAATATTCCCGTCTCTCAATATTTTACTGCATCCCAAAACCTTTAAGCAGCTCTTCTCTTATTGTCACTTGTCCACATTCCCTCCGTATTAGTTCCAGTGGAACGTGTTTTCCTTCATTTTACTGGCACAACAGTAAACATGTCAAGAATTCCGTGCAAAGACATACCAGGGAACTGTACCAGGGATTGTTATTGTTACTTGTATACAAAGACGACCGCTAATGATATTATTCCAAAAGTTGGTAAAATGTAATCTTGCACAGATGCCAATAACTTTGTAGTCCACTTAATTTAAGATAAAAATTATTCAATACTTGGAAATTCTTTGAAAAATAATCGATTTTTCTGAAATTTTATTATCAAGTTCAACCTACCCTATACAACAAAATTTAAATCGTTCCGATGCGCGCAATTGCGCTTTTGAAGAGTGAAAACAACCCTTCAAAACTAAAATACCTATCTAATTTTGTTTTCGTTTTAACTACGTTAGTTTTATGTTACGAAGTAAAAATATCATTTTGTAGGCCTTTTTAAAAAAAGGATCTTAAAAAAGTAGTCTTCCGTTTTCAAGTTATTCAACGATAAATTCTTCAGTTTGTAGCAAAAAGGATGGCTCCTTAAAGAAAACGGTTAGTGCTGCGCATACAGAAATAAAAAACATATTTTTTTTGTTATTATCTTTTTGAATATTTTGTGTTTTAAAAATGTCCATTCCACGAAAGGATGGCATCCAACCCGAAGAAGAAAGCCGCCAGTGGAACTTTTGAGTTTTAAACTATACCGTAAATATTTCGAAAGTTTTGTCGTTTTTTATGTGAAAGAATTTCCAAGTGAAAACCTTCAGGTGACGAGACAGTTTTTTGTGCTTATGCTGTTAGATTAATGCTGTTACGGGTATTGCTGTGTTTATGCTGTTACGGCGCTGTAAAACACGGAAAAAACAGCAGTAACTAAATTCTAACCTACGCAGGTTTAAGATTTAACGAAAGCCCAATATTCTATCAAGTGAGCTAAGAACGCATGTCTAGTTATGTTTTATTGCATAGCCTTCGCACAGTTTTTCGTCTATTTTCAGTCAAGGTAACAATTTTTTTACAACTTTATTACAACTTATTATGTACAATCATTTATAATTTGTTATTCTTACGAATCACAATGGTCGACTTATAGCCCAGTCAATTCACATAACTACTTAAACTAAACACTACCGAGCTAAGTCAATTGGTTTTGTGCTCTTAGACTTTCCTGCTGCACTGGTTTTATCCATTCTCCATAACTCGCTATTGTTATGCTGCTGAAGATTGTGTAAACGTTTCTAATTACACCTTTGACATAAAAGGTAAATGATTGATTTATTATTTAGAGGTTATGGAGGTTAGTGATCCCTGTCACCGCGATCAAAGATCTATTGTGCAATTAAGCCTCTTGCATTCTAGTTCAGTAGACTGGTACTCTCACTGACTAGCTCACTCTGCTGGAGATCCTGAAAGCCAAACATCCTTTGCAACCTGCTGGTATTTCTCCTGCAGTTTCTGTATCCTCCCCGCAAAGCCTTCGCACGGTTTCTTCGTGGTATGGCCTACTGTTCCTGTTTGACACAAGTTTGATCTCTCGGAGGTTTTCTGTTTTTAGAATCAATTGAAAGCCCATTTATTACCGCCTCCTCTCTTCTCATTTGCGCTCCCGATAGACGTTTGTAAAAGGTCTTACTGACTTGAGATATTCGAACCCAACTCTTATTTCTTCTATTTCAGGTTAGGCAGGTTCCACGATCAGCTACAATTCAAAATTCAGTTCTGTAAACCGTATTCAAAAAATATTATTTTATCTCACAATTTTTCCAAATTATGATTTTATCATCATAATCAGAATTAATATCAGTAGGCCTACATGGCAGCATTTTAGAATTTCAAATAACACTGAAAACAAACCCTGACCACCGTCGTATTTTTAATCAATTTGGAAACTCAAAATGCCAATTTACGCAGTTTTTATTGCTGATTACGATTATGAAATCATATTTTTCCAAAAAAATAAAAAAATTTGAAGATTGGAATTTGTCTCCATTTTTTAAACTGTTGTACAGATTTTGCTGGGTAGATAACCTGTACAAGCTATTAACAATATCGATTTTTATTCCAAGTTTGAATCAAATCGGATCAAAATTGTTATCTGAAGAGTACTAAAAAAACACATATTTTTAACGTCCTTCTCAAATCGGATTTAGATGTCAGGATCGGTTCTAATCGATCTCGGGTTGGGTCTTACCACGATGGTCGCTCTAACAGCTCATTTTCCAATGGGAATTCGCTTATTAAAAATATCATCACTTCTTTTATACGGTTTACTTTTCGTGTCAACATTTGTGTTATTTAACAATCGGACAAGTTATGATTTGTTACTTTTAAAGAAAGCGTACTTTGTTTTGCAAAGCATCTGCGCGTACTTTGTCTCTGACATAACGCTCGGGCGACTACTTATCATCCAGACAGACCCGAGATCCAATAAGTCCCGCACTTTGTCTTCGGAGGACCAAAGTACAGGATTGTTTGTCAAAGGGATTCTGTTTAGTAAAACTGTACATTTGTAACAAACTTAAAAACGTGCACTGTAGCAGGCCGGTATCTGGGGAAGATTTTAAATTTGTATTTCTTTAAAATATGTTACAGATTGTAATTTAATAACTTTTAATTTATTGTCGAAAATTAATTGTATCTAACTGTTAATTAACAAACTGTTGTAATGCTCAACGGAGCTCATTATTAATTAAAATATTTTCTAGCAGTTCAAAGAACAGCAGGCCTCGCAGTATAGCCTATTCTTGATTAATTGCCTGGCCACCGCTCTACGACAGCCTATGAAGCGCTCGTAATCTTTTCCTCCAATTTAGCCGGTAATCCTAACGTTTAGGAAAAATGTTACCGGAACAAAGTTACTGAAAATTGTATATCCTTTACGTTCAGCCGTACCACAGGAAATGGCGAGCAACTACACTCGTTATTGCTAAATCAAAGGCTGCCATCTTGAAATAGAAGAGAGTGGGAAAATTTAACACATACTTCGTTCGGGCTTTATAAAAAATTATTTCGGCCAAATGTACGTAACAAACACACAAACCAAAATGCCCAACGGTCGAGTTGAAGGAGAGACGTCACTGTACTCTGTCAATTAATGAACTTATTTACATACAATACGAGTCTTAAAGCACGTCTTGTAAAAACAATGTGCAAGATTTACAGGAAATTCAACAAAGAGATATACATTTTTGAATTTCTATTCATCGCTCAACCGATTCTTTTCAAACTTTTTATAAAGTTACTTACAAAACATGTAAATAGAATGTAAGCCTAGATACACAGGCAAGTATTTAAACATACTAAGAACTAACAACAATCATCGAGTAGAAGAAACATTCCCCGAGTTTTCTACTCGGGAAACAGGAAATGACACTAAGACTTACCGGAAACTAAAGAGCTACACAGTACCTAACAAATACCGTATCAGAACAAGAATGTGTTTAAGACAACATTAAGCAACTGACTGATGTCCGCTCATGCCAACACAAGATGGAGAAGACTTAACTGTTCAGAATATTTTAAGAACAAAAGTTGATCCATACTTTTTAAACGTTGTGAATTATTTGTATACACACAAATGACGGAAATGTTCGTATAAACAGTAATACATTAATATTCCATCATTAAGTAACAATTTTAAAAACAAAATTTAAAAATAGTTACGTTTTTACGCAATATATTTAAACAAACAAAAATCCAGAATGATTTTTTTGTACAGATGGTCTGTAAAACGGACTGTCGTTTTTAAATAATACATTTTATATGTATTATTGTTTATACAAAAACACAACAACCTTATATATCTAATTTAATTTTCCTTACTGTTAATTCAGATAAGGCGATAAACATCAAGTATGTATATTGTGTGCTTGTTAGATATTTGTATGTATGTATTTCGCTTAAATAAGTAATTTTAAAACAATGGAATATTATGAACAATACCGAGTTGAGACAGAAAATTATATAACTGTGTTTAGGAAGTTAAGATACAAAACAAGTTAAGAGCTCCGAGTGTTTTTTGTTGTTTGTTGTTGGTTCGTAAGCCTTTATTAAATTTAAAACAAAGTAGAGTGAGAACTTTGTTCATAACGAAAGGGAAAAAATATAGAAAATATTTATCCTTCTAGCAGGGCATGAATATCTTAGGAATTTTACTTCTTGTTTACAGTGGCGTGTATAACGAGAGAAGTTCTTTTATTTTATAACGAATGATATTTTCGTTAGATACACTTGTCAAAAGCGTTACCTACGATCTGTCTTGGTGTGCTGTCATGTATTTTACTGACCGTTCAATACGTTTGCAGCTGCGAATTTCAGTCACTACGCGATAAACTTCAAAGCTGTATGTAGCCTTTTTCAAGGTTTGGGTCTAACTAAAGATTTCATATTTTATTTCGTCCCAATTAAATTTAGGGGATTGCAAAATGAGCTATTGCAGCGGCGTTAAAATTAGAGCAATCACTTTTCGAGGGGTCGTTAAAAATTATATATGTATATATATATATATATATATATATATATATATATATATATATATATATATGTATATATATATATATATATATATATATATATGTGTGTGTGTGTGTGTGTGTGTGTGTGTGTGTGTGTGTGTCAGCACAATCAGTTTCGCAATTTTAATTCCATTCGATTTAAGCTTTAAACACAAATTGATTTTGATAATAAACTTCGAAAATTGCCATTATATATGTAAATAAAAACAATACATGACACATGGAGAATATGGATGACCTGTCGTTTTTAAGTGCCTTAGTTTATATTCTAGTTGCATTTATAAAATTTTAAGGTAGATACTTGAAAACGAAAGTTGATTTTTAAGTTAGGCAGATAAGAACGAGAGTTGGTCCTTTAGGTTAGACACTTGAGAACTACAATTAATTTTTAAGTTAGGCACTTGAGAACGAGAGTTGATCCTTCAAGTTAGACACTAGAGAACTACAATTAATTTTTAAGTTAGGCAGTTAAGAACGAGAGTTGGTCCTTCCAGTTAGACACTTGAGAACTACAATTAATTTTTAAGTTAGGCACTTGAGAACTACAATTAATTTTTAAGTTAGGCACTTGAGAACGAGAGTTGATCCTTCAAGTTAGACACTTGAGAACTACAATTAATTTTTAAGTTAGGCACTTGAGAACGAGAGTTGGTCCTTTAAGTTAGACACTTGAGAACTACAATTAATTTTTAAGTTAGGCACTTGAGAACGAGAGTTGACCCTTCCAGTTAGACACTTGAGAACTACAATTAATTTTTAAGTTAGGCACTTGAGAACTACAATTAATTTTTAAGTTAGGCACTTGAGAACGAGAGTTGATCCTTCAAGTTAGACACTTGAGAACTACAATTAATTTTTAAGTTAGGCACTTGAGAACAAGAGTTGATCCTTCAAGTTAGACACTTGAGAACTACAATTAATTTTTAAGTTAGGCACTTGAGAATGAGAGTTGGTCCTTCAAGTTAGACACTTGAGAACTACAATTAATTTTTAAGTTAGGCACTTGAGAACGAGAGTTGGTCCTTCAAGTTAGACACTTGAGAACTACAATTAATTTTTAAGTTAGGCACTTGAGAACTAGAGTTGATCATTTAAGTTACACACTTGAGAAATACAATTGATCCTTTAAGTTAGGCACTTGAGAATTAGAATTGATCCTTTAAGGTAAGCATTTGAGAACGAAAAGTTGATCCTTTAAGTCAGGGATTTGAGAATTACAGTTCGTTCTTTAAGATAAACATTTGAGAACGAGAGATCTCGACCGTTTTCCAAAGGGCACGTGTTGTTTTTATTTACAATACATCATGAAAAATGTCCGAATAAACATTATTAATAACATAAATTTTCCAGCATTTAGTAAACATTGTAAAATCAGAAAAGTCTCACAAGTTTGTTAGCCGGCGAAATACGTTAAACAGTTTCAAAATGGTGGCCGTTTTGACCATTACAAAATTCATAACTATTTACCTTATAATTTTTTTAATAATTTTGTTTTTGTGATCGTAATCAGCGTTAAGAACGACAAAGTAATATTTTTCATTTTCAAAACCCGTTGAAATTAAAAAGTAGAATCCAACGGCGGTCAAGGTTCATTTTTCTGTATTTAAAATTTAATTTGATTGCTTAAAGTTGTAATATATGCAGATTTTAATGATGATTATGATTTTAAAGCGGAATTTCTAAAAAGGCTAAGTTAAGAAAATATTTTAGGAAAATCGCTTCGATCACGCCAACTAGGCAGCTGTTTATGCTTGAACAGTTAGTTGCCCGTCTGGTTGAACGCATCTAAAGAAGTGGTACATATTTTAGACACCGGTTTTCGGAGTTAAAGTTCCATAAATTCCGCAGCGTAAGCTCCTTTCAACACTGCATAATATTTGAGATTTGTATCCCTGTGAGATTTGCAAGGGTCGCAGGCTTATCTCGAACCTGACACGCTCCTTGGGGTTTAGTTTAATCTTACGAATAAAATATCTTGGAAGTGAAAATCAATAAAAAGAAAAGTTTATTGTAGAAAAGTTTTTCTTTGATAAAATCACTATGAACATGTTAATTGTGCGCGCGGTCTGTTTAAAATTATTAGGAATTTTCATTGGAAAAATGAACAATTGGAGCGGCCATCATGGTAAGACCCAGACTCAAGACTTTGAAATGAGTACTGACCTGATCTTTAGATCACATTTTGTGTGGTTGTTAAATTATATTCAATTATTATTATAATTACGGGCTCGTATTATATTAATTATATATATATATATATATATATATATATATATATATATATATATATATATATATATATATAGAGAGAGAGAGAGAGAGCTATATATATATATATATATATATAGCTGCGCAAAGGGTTCGGCTACTGAGAATGAAGGGGGCTCTTGGTATAACGCGTGATATCTACAATAAGAGATGTATGTCGACGCACAAAAAAATCAGACACTACAACACAGTCATAAAACCGGAGGTTTTCGAGACGCTAGCACTCCACACAAAAGGATATTTTGGAATATCCATGGAGGATATTTTGAAGGAAGAACCAAAATCTTGAGGAAGATCCTTGGCCCGAGATTAACAGAAGATGAATACAGGTTGCACTCCTGTAGACCACAGAGAAGATATCGAACCTGGCAGCAGATATCAGAAGAAGGAGGCTTCGGTTCTATGGACACATCAGTAGACTCTCAACAACGAGACTTGCTAACAGAATCCTTAAGTATATACAAGGTGTCAAATCAACAACGTCGTGGATCGCACAAGTCAGAATGCGCACATGACGCAGAAATAGACTCAACAGACGTTGAAGACAGAAACGCATACAGGAGAAAGATGCTCGGTTGGAAGGTCCCAGAGAATGAAATTCCAAAGAGAGCAGGGTTGAAATGAACGGAGGAGCGGAAGAGGATCCATGGGGACAGGATGAGGGAGGTGTGGAGGATTAGAAGGAGCAAGACATGACTCGGATTGCTTTGCGTGATCCAATAGGGTCTATACGCATATAATAATATAATATAATAATAATAATATATATATATATATATATATATATATATATATATATATATATATATATATATATTTTTAAGGCGAAGAGCACATAGAGGCTATTATCACCTCCATAAATGTAAGTGTGAGCGTAAAGTGTTAAAGTCGTAAGTGTAGTGTTATAAGTGTAAGTGTGTGTATAGACTCGGGTACCGCAAGGGACGTCTAAATCCTTTCAATAGGTGCAGCTAGTCTGCACCCCTGCAGAGCTATTAAATTATATATATATATATATATATATATATATATATATATATAATTTGTATGTGTATGTGTGTGTGTGTGTGTGTGTGTGTGTGTGTGTGTGTGTGTGTGTGTGTGTGTGTGTGTGTGTGTGTTTCTGGATGAAGTTCGCAATTTTTATCCAATTTGATTTAAACTTTCCACAAAATCCAAATATGGTAAAGCTTGGACAAGTTTGTTAACCAGCAAAATACATCAAACAATTTCAAAATGGCGGTCATTTCAAATTTAAAAAAAATCGTAACTATTTTACATTTTTTTGAAAATCCAATGTCACAGCAGTAATCAACTTTCAAAACTGCATAAATTAAAACGTTTTGTATCTTCAAAATCAATTGAAATTAAGAAAATTAATTTTACTGCGGTCATGGTGCAAATTTTTATACCGTTTAAGATGGTGAAAACAGAATTACAAATTGAGTAAGATAAATTTTCACTTTCAGCGAGACAGCTGTGTCCTGTGATTGTTTATTTTAAAAAAATAATTAAAATAATGTTCATATTTAACTTAAGTAATTGCCGTACACAGCTGTCTGGCTTATTTATTTGTTGTATCTTATTTTAGGTACCAATCGGAATGCTTATTAATGCAATTAACGGAAAAAAATTAAAATCTCATAAATAAATATACTTACAACACTATTAGCCAAAATTGTGTCTTTGTTACTACCCCTTATCAAACAAGAACTGAATTGAAAATCAATATAATTTTAAGATTGAAAAGGCTGAAGTTTTAATGGTTAAGAATGAAGGGCCGTTACGAGATCACAGATGGCTTCTCTCTCTCTCTCTCTCTCTCTCTCTCTCTCTCTCTCTCTCTGTGTGTGTGTGTGTGTGTGTGTGTGTGTGTGTGTGTGTGTGTGTGTGTGTGTGTGTGTGTGTGTGTGTGTGTGAGTGTAAAACACTATCATTTCCCGAAATGTTATTCCGATTTGATTCAAACTTAGAAGAAAAATCGATTTCTGTAATTGCTTCCACAAAAAATGTTACCCACCGAAATCCGTTCAACAATTTCAAAATGGCGACCATTCCAAATATTTCAAAAAATAACTATCTAATTATTTTATTTAAATCTTATTTGTAATCGGCATTAAAAAACTGCATAAATGCATATTATTATGACAATCCGTTGAAATTAAAGAGATTGATGCAGGTCAAAGTTCATTTTCGTATTTGAAAGTTTTAATATGCAGGTTTTAAGGCGTTTCATGATGATAGTACTAGGAACTAAAGAAAGAGAAAGGTAAAAAAAATGTTTTTGAAAATTCGTTTCTTCATGGAAATAGCTCGTATTTCTTCATAGAAAAAGTTCACCAAAAATACAACGGAAAATTGTTATGCTTTGAGTAATTAAACGCGTGTTGCATTAATTACGGTTGCATAAACAGTAATATACCAGTAATATAAACGTAAAGTAATGTAAGTTTAGGAAACAAGTGAGGCTCAAAACGAAAACTAATGGTCTGGGTAAAGCAAAGCATATTAATTAAACGACGTTCGGTGGGGGGTGGCAGAAATATATCTTGGTCCTGGAAGGTGATAACAGCTGATCGGATAGCGTACATTAATTCTGGGTTTATTTATAGCCGAGGAAAGTCAATGAAAACTTAACTTTATCCATTAATGTTCCTCTTAAAACGTTAGTCTTCAAGTTAATTAGTGTAGTTTTGTTTTACGAATTGTATTTGGGAGAGTTACACCAATTATTTATTTTTTATATATATACACAGTAGTTGTAAAATGTCATAAATTGTGGCACGCAACTGTCTCGCTGAATATTTTCCACCAGTTAATGTAATTTTCTGTAATAATGCTAAAAATCCTCTCAGTTTTAAGAACACAACATATGAGATTTGAAACACAAATACTCTTTGCACGTTGCTGTTTCGCCGAATATATTGGCCAAATTATTATTATGTATTTTTTTGCGAATTTCCATTGAAACATGATCTATTAGAACAGCCATCTTGGTAAGACCCAAATCCGGGACCTTAAAATGAGCTTCGATAAATGATAGAATAAGTGACTTCCTAGAGTTACTATTTAGCTGCGAGCTTGTACGAGCTCGTAAATCTATTGCGCCTTCTTTCTATATTTCTGAGATGTTCAGTTACAGCGCTTCTCCAGGCCTAGTTTCTTCATAAAATCTAAGATACTGAGAGGATTTAAGGCAGTTAACTCTCCCATTTCAAATTAGTGACTTCTCAATTCATTATTAAGGTACTTGCTCTGTCAATGTATCCCCCATCTACATTCTACATTCTACCTAAGGAAAAAAAACGTAATGTCGATAAAGTACAATGAAGATTTTACGGAAACATAATAAGAGTAGATTTAAACATATTTGTAAAAAAACTTAGGCTACTAAACTATAAAACGAAAGAGAAATGTTTATGGGTAAAAATAAATGTCTTAAAACATAGAAGGATTATAGTGGAAAAAGGAAATTAAATAGATGACAGATAAGAGATGAAGAATCTAACAACAAAAACTCAAACTTTTAATGCTATTATTACAGTTTATTCGAACAATTGACATCTTTGTGTGTATAAAGCAATACACGACGTTTTGAAAGTATGGATCAACTCTCGTCCTCAAGTCTTTAACTTAAAACCTAAACATGCAACTAGCACATAATCCTAAATGCCTAGGCTATGTTAGAATATTTAAATTTAAGAAAAAACATTCAGGGCAGATCTCGGAGTGGTCAAAACCGAATTATATAAGACTTACACGTGTGATCAGGAAACCAGAAGTCACCAAGATATGCAAGGGCTGAGAAATACCGTACACCAGACAAAAGTAACTACTAGACTGATATCTTTGTAACTAAAGCAAACACGACGGATGAAAGATGGGCGCTATCAAGTCTTTGTAAAAAGCTATATCTAAATGCCGTCCATCTATTTAATTTCTAGCCTAGGATCTAAAAAAAAGGGACTTCATTCAGGAAACTAGATCGCAAGGGCTGAGAAATAGGACAAAAGTATAGACTGATATTTGTAACTGCCAACACCGGATGGAGGGGCGCTATCTTATGTAAAGCTATATCCGCCGTCCATCTCTTCAATAGCCTTGATCAGTTCATTACTAGAGATAAAAGAGGGGAACAGTAGGTGTCAATAACCTTGATCAGGTAGATCCATGATGTGTTAGGAGGTACAAACATCAGTCTAGTATTTACTGTTGTATTATATACACATTTTCTGATACGGTATTGTCAACATTTTCGTTTAGTTTTTTTTCTAGTTTCCTGATCATATATCTTAGTTCTGTTCCTGGTTTGACCACTCATGAACCTATTCTAAATATTTGGTCTTAGTTTTTAAGTATTTAACACAAGTCTAGGCATCTAGACCTATTTTAGTTGCATGTTTAGTTTTTATGTTAAAGACTTGAGAACGAAAGTTGGTCCATATTCGAAACATCGTGTATTGTTCGTATAAACTGTAATAATAGTATAAATATTCCATCATTAAGAACAGAATACAAGTGCGGTTCGGATTAGGAACCAACCAAGAACAGAGAAAGAACGGCGGAATAGAATAAAGTGTAATATAATGAGCATAAAAATAAAGGTATTTTAGCGAGGCAGCCTTTAATACGGCTGTTGCAAAAGGCGACGCCATTTTAGTGAAAGTAATCCTCGTCATTAAATTTACAGACTTTTGGACATAAAGCGGGCTTTAATCAAAAAAAGTACTTCTAAATATAGACGGCTTTTAAGCGGAGTTTTTTTAAAACTACCAAATATAAAATTAATAAAAACATTTTTAAATCAGCGGAATATACGTAATTGCGTGCGCATTACGAGACAAACGTGGGTGCTTGTCACGCTCGCAGATGATATTTTTAACAGCGAATTAAAAGTTACAAAAAACATTTCTTTTCAGATCACGACCGAAAAGCGCAATTTTATTTAGAAAGAAATAAAACTGAAGGAATCACGTACATGATAAGTTTTGGAGTTGATGAAGTAAAATTGGAAAGAAAGTTTTGTGAAAAGAACGTCTTCTGCCTGAATTAAGCTTTAAGGTGAAACATTTGGTGGTAAATTTGTGCGACACCCGTTAATAAAAACCTTTAAACAACCTTTCTTGTTGTAATTAAACTTAATATAAAAATTTATATATATATATTAATGGTACACATAAATTGTGCAAACTTTCTTACTGAACGAAATTTATTGAGATATAAAATAAAACACTTTAACACGCGATTTATTACATTATAAAAAGATGAAATATCGTACAATTTACTTTACAACTTGTACAATCTCGTTGAATTAAACTTTAAGTTTGTATATAACATTAAAGTTCTCTCAAAGCACAAAATTAAAACTCATGTTGTTATATTTATGGAACATCCTGTTCGAAATTTATCGAGAGAACAGCATAAACATTGAGTTGATTTATCAAAATCGTTCAATAGATTTTGATGAAATGTTTGTGATATAATTTATGAATAGTTATAATCACGGCACGCAGCTGTCTAACTGACAACGGAAGCCAATTTTGTTTATCTTACCTTCTTTTTGAAATTCTAATTTAACCATCATATTTGGTATTTAAATCTTCATGATGCATTTTGAACTTTCAAATTGCATTGAAAATACGACAATGGAACCTGACTACCTTCAAATTAAATTTCTTAATTTCAACGAATTTTGAAAATTCAAAATTCTATTAAATGCAGTTTTTAATGTTCATAACAATGGTGAAATCAGCGGTTTAATATAAAAAACTTTTCGAATTTTTAAAAATTTGGAATGACAGCTATTTTGAAACTGTTGAACGAATTTTAGTGGTTAATGAACTTGTCCAGGATATAACAAAATCAATTTTGCGACAAGTTTGAATAAGATCTGACTAATATTGTTAATGTGAGGGTGTTAAAACACACACACACACACACACACACACACACACACACACACACACACACACACACACACACACACACACACACACACACACACACACACACACACACACATTGTCAGTTATAGCCTCTTAGCTTGATATGCTATCACCGCAAGTCGAAGGGTCTAGTCCTATGTTCTAGCATCTGATGAACACTAGCATTAGTATGAGTTTGGACTCATTTTTCATGCTTCGTTGCTACTGCCTTGATGCCATCAACAATCGTGTTCACTTTAAGGTCTCTGTGAATATTTTCATTGCGTATGTACCACGGAGCATTTACCGAAGTATTTTGTTTTGAATAATCTGAATTTTATTTGTATTACTTCTCTTGGCACGTCCCCAAATTTGCAGTCCATAACTTCAAACCGACTTAAGAACTTGATTGTACAAAAGTAATTTATTCCTTAATCCTGCATTATATCTAAATAGCCAATACATATTCTTGAAATTAATCTAGAACTCTTTTCTTTTCATAAAATATTTTCAATGTAAAACTTGTACGAATCGGCAAAATTCGGAAAATAATTTACATTGAAGAAACACAATACAGTTATATTGATTGAGAGAGATAAGTCATAATGCGTACAAAAAAAATATAAGCAGAAAGAGAGAGAGAGAGAGAGAGAGAGAGAGAGAGAGAGAGAGAGAGAGAGAGAGAGAGAGAGAGAGATGTTTATAGTATACAGTTACGAATCCAGTAGAGTGGGTAAGATAATTTGGAAAGAGTGTTTAAAAGGAACCGCGCTAAGTGTAGCCTACTTGTGCCGACTTCGTCGTCTTTTTATGTACTTTACTGTCTCAGCCGTCTTAGCGAAGAAATTTTATTTCAGAAATTATTGTAGTTTTATAAAAGTTAGTAAGCGCTTTTATTTTCTTACGTTTCTGATAAATAGCAGATAGAACCTAGAAGTTTTTGTAGTGACTTTAAATTCTGAAGAACTCGAAGTCTAAAGGCAATTCAAAAATTTACCACAAAGTACCGCGAACAAAATTTTGAATCAGCGGGTTCTGGTTGCGAAAGGTAGAATTATAATTCTGGTTGCGACGTAAATACAGTCGAACAACTGCAGAAAACTGAGAGAGTTCTATAAAAAATGCTTTACATAGAAAGTTTTGTATAAAGAAACACCAAATAAATAAAAAGTACTTAAGTAAATAATAGTACAGTCTAAATAAATGAATGCATGTGTAGAGTTACTATTGCGACCTTTCTAAATCAATTGTGCTCCCTTCCTGTAATACTGAGTTGCTCACTTACAGCGCCTTCCCTTCATAACGTCTAGAATTTAGAGGGCATTCAAGGTGGGTAACTCTGCCACTTCTAATAGATACTTGCAAATGTTTTCTCTGCTAAGTCCCTTACAGTTTCTCTTTCTCTTGACCCTTATTACGGAGGTTTTGCTCCATTTGCCAAATTCTTTGCTGTGCGGTGAGTTATCGCTCATTATATATGACATTCTTTCTTAAAGGAACACCCACAAGTAGCTAAGGAAATGAGGTCCGCCCAGTGCATGCATGGGTAAAGGTAAGGTTCACACTGAGTCCGGTATCATCCACCCCATCAGCACTGGTCGCTTTACACTTTAGAGTTAGCCAAGTGATTTAGAGTAGTGAATGTATGTACATCTTGAGTAGATGATTGATAGCAGTATAAGCTAGAGTTATAGTGGGATCACCAAGCCCACCAGCTGTCTCCGCCGAAATATTACAGTATTACTCATAGTATTTTTTTTAATGTTTAAGAAGCTATTCGTAATAACTCATTTATTTTGTTTGACTGTAGCTTGGATGACATTTAATTGTATAAGTTTATATTATGCATGCACCTATTGCTTTTGGATTTATTTAACCGGTAACATTAATATTTACGAAAAATGTTACTTGATCAACTTTATTAGAAATTATATGCTCTTTTTCCATGAAGCATCGAAATTATGATAGGTTTTGCCGTTCAGCCAGTATTACAGGAAATAACCAGCAAGTACATTCTCTAAGTTGTATCAGAACTCGCCATTTTAAAACGGAAGTGAATGAGAAAAATCTTACACATAATTCTTGCGGACTTTATTCAAGCTATCTTCGTACCAAATTTCAAAACAATCGTCCAATGCGTTCGGCTGAAACTATGTAACAAACAAAGAAACAAAAATACTGAACGGTCGAGATGAAACAGAGATTGTTTAAAAAAAATGATTGTTTTATTTATATTAAAATGCTTCAAGTATTAATCAAAAATTGCATACATAGTTGTAAAACGTATAATTATAATTTAAATGAAAGATATTTATTTGTAGTTTATTGTGTCCATTTTCGAAACGAAGTAAGCTTACTGTTGTAAGAACCAACGCGATGGTTTTTTTTAAAGGAATTTGTATAAACGAATTTTGTCTACAAAGAGAAGGCGTTTTAAAAGACAAACTACTGGGTCTTATTGGATCATGGGTCTGTCTGTTTGAAAAGTTGTAAGTTTGGTATTGGAGAATTTGGACAAGACAAATTGTTCCTTTCTAATGGAATAAGTTACGTCCTTTCAATTTATAGCCGGAGTTGAATCTAAAGACGATATTACGTGTAGGGCGTTAGTTTCAATTTATTTTAAAATCTACTCAACCGATTTTTACACATGGTTTACTTAAAAAATATAATATTGCCTCGCGCAGGTGTATCGTTGGCGTGATCGAAAATAATTTACAGAAACGGAATTTCATAACATCACAATTCATAAAATTTGAGTACGTCAGTATTTAACAGTATAAACCCTGATAAGTTGTGTAATATTTTTTTTATTTTACTATTTTCCCTAGAAAACCTGATTTAACCATTAGAAACAGCTTTAAACCCGCCATAAATTATCATTTATAATTTTTAAGTTTCACCGGAAAAAAGGAAATAGAAATATCCCGTCAAGTTTATATATATATATATATATATATATATATATATATATATATATATATAAAGTAACCTCGGAGTACTTTCTTAATTTCTTGCTTGACCATCGCTCAACGACAGCACTGTTACGCGCTCGTAAATATTTCCTTCAATTTAATCGGTACCGTAATATTTCAGAAAATCGTTACTAAACCAGTTTTATTGGGAATTTTATGTTTTTTCTCCACGATGCAGTCAAAATTATGATAGGTCTTGCCGTTCAGCCAACAACTATATAAGAAATAGGACTAACCGTTATTTTAAGTAATAACCAATAATTACACTCGTCGTCGTTGAATCAAAGGCCGCCATGCTAAAACAGAAGTACGGAAAATGAGAAAAAATCTTACACAATCGTTCTGGTTATATACAAAATACTTTCGTACCGGATTTCAAAACAAACGGTCAATGGGTTTGGACAAAATCGCGCACAGTCGTCGTTAAATTGGAGGTTGCTTTCCGGAAAAGGAAGCGGATGAAAAAAAGTCGTACACATTCGTCTTTTGGGCTTTAAACAAGGTACCTTCGTATCAGATTGCAAACAATCGGGCAATGCGTTTGACCAAAACTGCGTAATAAGGAAGCACATAAACCAAATGCAGAATGGTCTATTGAAACAAAGACCCTTCACTCGGTCAATTAAGACATTTTCTTTTATAAATGGAAAATTACTAGTCATATTAAAGCCGAAGTGTATATACGTTCGACAAAATCGTGTCTGAAATCTTCGAAGTGGTTCTCGCTCCAAGTCTGAAGTTGAACTCAGTCGATTTTGAACAATATCTCTTCTAGGAACAGTTGTGTCAAACAGATGTACACAGGTTTTCAATGCGGTTCGTATATATATGTAATTTTTAACGACCGCTAAAAAATGTTCTAAAATTTAGGATCGGTGTTAATTTTATTTTATGAAACTGGGACCTCATTTTCCGATAAAATATGTTATTTCATGAACTAATTGAACGTTAACTAGAATCGTAATATGAAATTACACTCTTAATTTATTAGATGAATAAATAACATTTTAACTTTAAAAATATATTGATTAATTATTGTTTTGAAATAAAATAAATATTTAAACAGATGTACCATTATAAGTACAAAGAGTTCAGGTATTTTTCTGTTTGTTTCAGCTTAGCGCCGTTTTGTTTAATAAACTTTTTCAAATATGAAATATCGTTTGTTCCGAACGTGGGTAAACAAATATCTGGCAACTCTAAAAGAAAGAAGTAAGTATATTAGTTATACAGTTGAGTGGGTAGAGTAATTTGTAAGAAGTGCTTAAGGGAAAAGGGGTGAAGAAAATGGCTACTTCCGCCAACCCTTCTGTCGCGTTGTTATTTACAAACACAATAATATTCAACGGGAGGCGAATAAGAAGTTTTCTTTATGGTTTTTTTTCTTTTCACACATACCAGTTTTACCAAAAGTTTTTTTATATTATACTGTTTGTGTTGATATATTTGTTTATCAAATAAAGACTGTGATTGGTCTTGCACCAAATGCAACTAATTAACAGCGAGAAATATACTACCAATTTAAAAAGTTCACATTTATTTTTCTCTGCTTAGAATATACGAAGTGACTGTTTTTAAATAGTTTTAGCTAGCTGTATTATGGAGAATGTTTACTGCAAAATGTGATATACTTTTGGAGAGGCTAACATGGTAAGGTTTTTACAAGGACCTTTAAATAAGCGTCGCTAATTACCTCTGAATCAGTTTTAGAGTTGGCCTAATCGTTTCAAACTTATATGTACATATTATATCTGTTTGTAATTTTTGTTAAATTTTATTCAAAATTAAGCGATTTTGGTAATTGCTTCGCCAAGATTTTTACCTGGCAAGCGATTAATTGTTTCAAAATAGCAACCGTTTCAGGTTTTAAAATGTCACAACGTTTAAGTTTTTCACTTTTTTGAAGCTCACACACTCACGTATGCACGCACGCACGCACGCACGCGCGCGCGCACACACACACACACACACACACACACACACACACACACACACACACAACATCTCAACGTCCTCTCAAAAATGTTCTAGAATTCAGATCAGCGTTCCTTTAAAGATTCTTGGTCTAGGTCTTGCAATGATAACGGCTCCAAACGCTCTTTTTCCAATTGAAATTCGCTAAAAATCGCTTTAGCGATACAGTTGCGTGTGACATTTATTTTTTTTTCTTTTGATCCATAATGTTTTATTTATTTATTTTTTATTATTTTTTGTGGTATTTCATACTCTTAACTTCTGTTATGAATAAGTAAACAAAATTTGAGAGCAATATATTGTTACAGGCCTATTAATTCAATATATCTGATTTTTGTCAATAATTAATTCTTTGTGGACATTGAATGTGCGAAAATAAAGTGTAAGGTTTTGCACTATTTATTTAAAATGCATTTTATTTTTTCAAAAACTTTCAGTAATATTGTTTTAGATACGTTTCTGAACACGTTTACTTAAATGACCTAGCGAAATCAAGTCTGTTTCAATTTGACCGTCCAGAATTTGGCTTGTGTATTATTACGCAGTTTTGGCCAAACGCATTGACCGATTGTTTTGAAATTCTGTACGGAAGTATCTCGTATAAAGCCAGAAAGATATCTGTAGAGATTTTCCCCCATTTAATTCCTGTAATACTGGCAGGACGGCAAGACCTATAAGTTAAATCACTTCATGGAAAAAAGCATACAATTTACAATAAAGCTGGTCCTCTTTTGGTTATCGATTGAATTAATGAATAATATCACAAGCGCGTCAGAACGCTGTCGCAGAGCGGTGACCAAACAGAATGCGAGGTCTGTTGTTCTTTGAACTACTAGTAAATCCTCAAAGTGTGGAAGTTATAATGTTTTCATTTACAATAATAGAGTGTGAAACACTTGAGAAAAATTTGACCTTGAAATCAGCTGATTGTTGAAGCCATTTTGACTTTGAAATCAACAGATTGCTGACGTAATCGAACAGCTGATTTCAAGTTCAAAATTTTCTTCAAGTGCCTCACATTCTACTTATAATCATTAACCGCCAAGCCCGGCAAACCTAATATGACATTTTACGTATATACCGTACTCAAGTTAGGCCTATTTGCGTCTAGCCAGGCGATAGTGAACCGCTACTAAACAAGAGTTCAGTAACAAAGTCTTCAACACGTCGCACTGAACATTAATGCTCAGTATTGCGGGCTGCATAATGTTTGGGATAGTGCTGCATTACAGTGTTTCGTCATATTCAAATGTTATTACACTGGTACAGCATATCATCGACATAAATTTTTGTGAATAAATGTAATTTATTGAACATGTAGTGGCCGCTTGGTAAAACTCCAAGAGGAAAATTAAAACACTAAAATAGTATTGCAAAAATTCTTTTTTATTCAGTAAAATATGATTTGCGTGAGGCATCTTTCAGACATAGTTAGATTGTCATGCTATATCTAAAGATGCCAGTCACAGCGAAACATATATGACTGAATAAAAAAGAATTTTTGTGAAAATGTATAATTGTTATATTTTTATGATTTATTATTTTATGATAAAATTATGTTTTGATTCTATATGAATTATAACAGGTGATATAGATTAAGATAAACACAACCAAACTTATACTAAGGTAAAATATAGGTTAGTGTGTGCAAAATAATATAAAAAACATAACACAAGCATCAAATGTTAAAGCGACAAATAATAACAACATGCTTAAAAAGAAAATACAGAGAGGAAACTCAATGTTAATGAGAGGAAGGGAGGGAAGGGATGTTATAACATAGAACATAAACATATAACATATAACATATAACATATAACATATAACATATAACATATAACATATAACATATAACATATAACATATAACATATAACATATAACATATAACATATAACATATAACATATAACATATAACATATAACATATAACATATAACATATAACATATAACATATAACATATAAAATATAACGTATAACGTATAACGTATAACGTATAACGTATAACGTATAACGTATAACGTATAACGTATAACGTATAACGTATAACATATAGCATATATATAGCATATAGCATATAGCATATAGCATATAGCATATAGCACATAACATATAACATATAACATATAACTTATTCTTTCATATTTTCCCAATTATGTCCATTTTATTTAATAACTCATTAAAAGTTATCACTGGACATGTAATTACACTGAATTAAAACAACGGAAACAATGCGCCAGCTTCTAAGTAATTTAATAAAAAAATCAATGATTTTAATTCCATCTCTAAACTGATTTTAAAGCGACCGTCGTTCAGCCCCGCCCTGAAGTAATCTAAAGTTGTAAATATCTCAGGTATTTTAATCAAACCTCCCGTTAGTTGGTGCAAGACGGCCGAGTGTCGGCTTCAAGATAACCTATTTCAATGGTGTCGGCAAACTTCGAAAATGGAGGGAAATCCAATTTGTACGAAGGCATGTTTAAATGAACGGTTTAGCTTTAGGACAACTATTCTGTTTCATTTTTCTTTTGACATTTTTTTAAAGTATATACAAAAATAATTGACGCAAAACGGTACAAACTATACAAATTGCCTTGTGTTTAATTATATCTCTAAATATTTTGTAGGACATGTACCATCGATATAGTTACTCAAAATAGGTTCATTAGATTTTATTCATAAATTAAGAATCATAATTCAAGTGAATAGTGTAAACTGTTTGGAACAAAATATGATTACGTGCTTAATAAAATACGAATGTGGGGTTAACGAAAGACCAAGTGATCCTAATTTTGCCTCGAATAAAAGTAATTATTTTCTATTTTTCTGTCTGTCTGTCTATCTGTCTGTCTCTCTCTCTTTCTCTTTCTCTGTCTGTCTCTCTCTCTCTTTCTCTGTCTGTCTGTCTGTCTGTCTGTCTGTCTCTCTCTCTCTCTCTCTCTCTCTCTCTCTCTCTCTCTCTCTCTCTCTCTCTCTCTCTCTCTCTCTATCTATCTATCTATCTATCTCTCTCTCTCTCTCTCTCTCTCTCTCTCTCTCTCTCTCTCTCTCTAAAAATAAAAAAATAAAATAAAACTCTTATAAGTGGTCTGGGTTAATTTTAATTTTTCTATTTACTCTCGAAAAGTTATTTTCTGTTATTTAAAATTTTGAACACTGACTTGAGGTTACGGCGGACATATGTGACCGAAATCTTAACAGAATCTGAAAAACCGATTTCATGAAGAAATTTTGCCCAATTCGTTGCTCAACATTTTGTAAAGGTTTACCAATAGTTCGAGACATTATGATTTTGACTGTCTTTTTTGTTATTGGAAATATTAATTTTTGTAAATTAGTTTTATTACCGAGAAAAGAAGAGACCAGATCAACATTCCAAATTTATTTTTTCAGAATCATTCTGAGAGTGAGAGAGAGAGAGAGAGAGAGAGAGAGAGAGAGAGAGAGAGAGAGAGAGAGAGAGAGAGAGAGAGAGAGAGAGAGAGAGAGAGAGAGAGAGAAAGAGAGAGAGAGAGAGAGAGAAATATATAAATCATCCTACTTGGATTCTCAATTAGGTATATCCTTCAAAATACGAAAATATAAATTTTTGTTTTGCATTATCCACTTTCGTTTTTTCACACAATTTTAACGAATTTCCATTTGAAATGAGCTATTGGAGTAAATATCAAATAAGATTTATTTTACGCGGGATCTTCAAATCTAAAACATTTTTAGTGAGATTTGCTTCAAACTTGCCACAACAATCGATTTTTGTTAAAAGCTTAGACACTTTCGTTAATCGGCAAAATTTGTTCAACAGTTTAAAACCGCGGCCATTTCAAATCTTCAAAAATTCAAATCTTTTTTGAGTTAAATATTTTTGAAAATTTGATTTAATAACGAAATCAGTGTTTAAGAAATGCGTGATTTTTCATTTGCAATAAAAAATCCATTGAAATTAGGAACTTTAATTTGACGGCGGTGAGGGTTTATTTTCGTATTTTCAATGGATTTTTTAATGGTGATTATAAGAGTGAAATCAAAATTTCAGAAACGTGTAAGTTAACGAAACAGACTTGTAGGAATTCGTTTCCAACGCGCGAGACAGCTGCGGGCCGCGATTTTAAAAAAATAATCAGCGCTGAGAACTGTTACTTTTACTGCAATCCCAACAGAAGTACTATAAATGTGTATTAGTATTTATACAGTTCATTTTTACAGCCTTCACTCTAGCGTGTGTGGACTGTGCAGCCTAGAGCATAATGCTCTTTCAGTGTCCACTGTATAACAGGAAGGATTTATAGACCTGTGGGATTTCCTGGGATTAGCGGCTTATCCCTTACCTTACTTGTCACACCTTCTTCGGGATTAGCTTAAAGTGGACAATAAAACATTCTGATCTGGCGTGAATTCGTTTTTGGCGTGAAACGTTCTCTAAATTAAAAAAAACATTATTTATTGGATAAAAATTAAAAGACGCATTAATTTGTAAAAGACTTTCAAAATGTCTTACAAGATAAACTGTCCATTAACGTTTATCTAACACCTGAATAGTAAATCTGAATCAGATAAGCCTTAAAATTTGTATTAATTGGCAGTTCAAACTTTAATATTCAGGGGAATTTGAAAGTTTAACGTTCTAATTTATACATATTTTAACTTTGATTACGATGGTGAAAGATTACATATTGATAAAAATATCTTATGATGAAATCATAATACGATTTAAAAACAATGTTTAAACAACTTAACATCTTTTGTTGAATAACGAAACGTTTCAAGTTAATACAAATGATTTTTGCACCACGTTTGAATCAATTTTTTGATTCAACCTACCTTTATTATTAGCACTGGTAGGTGTTCCCTTATAATTGGTAATATATATATATAATACATTGTGTACCACGAAGAGCTTTACGTATTTGATCCGCCATTATTTTTTCTTTCCGCCATTGATCAATTTTGAAACTCTACGTACTTTTTAAAGATGGTACCAGAAATAGTATGTGAGAATTTCATCTGGTTGATGTTTATAGAAATAAAATGGCCGCCGAAACAAATAAATTCTATCCCTCTTAAAAATCTCACTGTACTACAGTACAAAATCAGATTGCTGAACAGCTGTTAATTCTTGTACGATTTATGAAATGTGCATTGTTATTAAGTTTTCTTTTAATTAGTTTGTACCTAAATATTTAAAAAAAAAAAATTAAAAATACAATTTTGCTTGAAAAAAGGATAACAAAATCAGTTCTATAATTTAAACATTATTTTGGCCGCCATTTTGTTTCTACAAACATCAGCCAGATGAAATTCTCACATACTTTTTCTGGTACCTTCTTTAAAAAGTATGTATAGTTTCAAAATGATCAATGGAAGAATGAGAAATTAATGGAGGATCAAATGCGTAAAGCTCTTCGTGGGAAACAACGTACAGGTATATCATATAAATCGTATATATATATATATATATATATATATATATATATATATATATATTTATAAACATACTTTCTCACCTCCTATTACTCAGTTCAGAACCTATTTAAAAATGGCTGTGTGAATAGACACGTACAATTGTTTTACGGTAATAACGTCAAATACAAATGCGATTTGAATCCAAATTGCAGACAATCATCCACGAATTACTTTCATCACTCACCCACTCCCATTTTCAACTATGCATTCACAGTCATACCCTTTTTATGGGCGCATTTGGTAATTACAGTGAAAACAACATCTGTTATCTGTTTCAAAGTTATTAATGATTTCGCCGCCTCGGTGGCCTAGTGGATAGCGTACTAGGCTTCCCTCCCGAGGACCCGGGTTCGATTCCCGGCGAGAGCTTGGCATTTTTATACGCTATAAATCATCCCATCGTCTGAATTAGCCCAAGTGTGCACAATAGTCGGACGTTAAAAAAAAAAAAAAAAAAAAAAAAATATATTAATGATTTAAAATCTTACAATATTGTGTAAGTCACAACGCTTCTCGTTACTTGCAAATCCACGTTTGGTCTGAATTGTAAGACTTCATCACGTAAACGAACCAACTTATTGCAAGTTAGACTATTATAAGGTAAAACTTTCCAGCGGAAATAATAAAGTTAGGTTAGGTTATTACAAGGTATAATCAGGCCTAAAGATTTAGTTTGGGTAAGTTAATATTAGGTATAATCTACCAGCGCTTGAAATGTAAGTTAGGTTAGGTTCAACAAATAAGGGAAAACGTATCAGAGCTAATCACAAAGCCAGGTTAGGTTATTGCAAGGTACAATTTACCAGCGCTAATGTTAAAGGTAGGTTAGGTTATTACAAGGTAAAACTTATCAGGACTTATGATAAAGTTAGGTTAGGTTATTATAAGGTAAAACTTACCAGAGTTAATGATAAAGTTAGGGTAGGCTATTACAAGATAAAACTTGTCAGGACCTATGATAAAGTTAGGTTAGGTTATTGAAAGGTAAAACACCAGGGCTAATGAGAGTTTGTTTATATTAATGTAAGGTATGTTAATACCAGCGCTAATAAGATAGTTAGGTTATTATAAGGTTAAACTTACCAGGGCTAATGAGTCAGTTTGTTTAGGTTAATGTGAGGTATAACATACCAGGACTTATGATAAAGTTAGGTTAGGTTATTATAAGGTAAAACTTACCAAGGCTAATGAGACAGTTAGGTTAGGTTAATATGAGGTATAACATACCAGGACTTATGATAAAGTTAGGTTAGGTTATTATAAGGTAAAACTTACCAAGGCTAATGAGACAGTTAGGTTAGGTTAATGTGAGGTATAACATACCAGGACTTATGATAAAGTTAGGTTAGGTTATTATAAGGTAAAACTTACCAGGGCTAATGAGACAGTTAGGTTAGGTTAATGTGAGGTATAACATACCAGGACTTATGATAAAGTTAGGTTAGGTTATTATAAGGTAAAACTTACCAGGGCTAATGAGACAGTTAGGTTAGGTTAATGTGAGGTATAACATACCAGGACTTATGATAAAGTTAGGTTAGGTTATTATAAGGTAAAACTTACCAGGGCTAATGAGACAGTTAGGTTAGGTTAATGTGAGGTATAACATACCAGGACTTATGATAAAGTTAGGTTAGGTTATTATAAGGTAAAACTTACCAAGGCTAATGAGACAGTTAGGTTAGGTTAATATGAGGTATAACATACCAGGACTTATGATAAAGTTAGGTTAGGTTATTATAAGGTAAAACTTACCAAGGCTAATGAGACAGTTAGGTTAGGTTAATGTGAGGTATAACATACCAGGACTTATGATAAAGTTAGGTTAGGTTATTATAAGGTAAAACTTACCAGGGCTAATGAGACAGTTAGGTTAGGTTAATGTGAGGTATAACATACCAGGACTTATGATAAAGTTAGGTTAGGTTATTATAAGGTAAAACTTACCAAGGCTAATGAGTCAGTTAGGTTAGGTTAATGTGAGGTATAACATACCAGGACTTATGATAAAGTTAGGTTAGGTTATTATAAGGTAAAACTTACCAGGGCTAATGAGACAGTTAGGTTAGGTTAATGTGAGGTATAACATACCAGGACTTATGATAAAGTTAGGTTAGGTTATTATAAGGTAAAACTTACCAGGGCTAATGAGACAGTTAGGTTAGGTTAATGTGAGGTATAACATACCAGGACTTATGATAAAGTTAGGTTAGGTTATTATAAGGTAAAACTTACCAAGGCTAATGAGACAGTTAGGTTAGGTTAATATGAGGTATAACATACCAGGACTTATGATAAAGTTAGGTTAGGTTATTATAAGGTAAAACTTACCAAGGCTAATGAGACAGTTAGGTTAGGTTAATGTGAGGTATAACATACCAGGACTTATGATAAAGTTAGGTTAGGTTATTATAAGGTAAAACTTACCAGGGCTAATGAGACAGTTAGGTTAGGTTAATGTGAGGTATAACATACCAGGACTTATGATAAAGTTAGGTTAGGTTATTATAAGGTAAAACTTACCAAGACTAATGAGACAGTTAGGTTAGGTTAATGTGAGGTATAACATACCAGGACTTATGATAAAGTTAGGTTAGGTTATTATAAGGTAAAACTTACCAGGGCTAATGAGACAGTTAGGTTAGGTTAATGTGAGGTATAACATACCAGGACTTATGATAAAGTTAGGTTAGGTTATTATAAGGTAAAACTTACCAAGGCTAATGAGTCAGTTAGGTTAGGTTAATGTGAGGTATAACATACCAGGACTTATGATAAAGTTAGGTTAGGTTATTATAAGGTAAAACTTACCAGGGCTAATGAGACAGTTAGGTTAGGTTAATGTGAGGTATAACATACCAGGACTTATGATAAAGTTAGGTTAGGTTATTATAAGGTAAAACTTACCAGGGCTAATGAGACAGTTAGGTTAGGTTAATGTGAGGTATAACATACCAGGACTTATGATAAAGTTAGGTTAGGTTATTATAAGGTAAAACTTACCAAGGCTAATGAGACAGTTAGGTTAGGTTAATATGAGGTATAACATACCAGGACTTATGATAAAGTTAGGTTAGGTTATTATAAGGTAAAACTTACCAAGGCTAATGAGACAGTTAGGTTAGGTTAATGTGAGGTATAACATACCAGGACTTATGATAAAGTTAGGTTAGGTTATTATAAGGTAAAACTTACCAGGGCTAATGAGACAGTTAGGTTAGGTTAATGTGAGGTATAACATACCAGGACTTATGATAAAGTTAGGTTAGGTTATTATAAGGTAAAACTTACCAAGGCTAATGAGTCAGTTAGGTTAGGTTAATGTGAGGTATAACATACCAGGACTTATGATAAAGTTAGGTTAGGTTATTATAAGGTAAAACTTACCAGGGCTAATGAGACAGTTAGGTTAGGTTAATGTGAGGTATAACATACCAGGACTTATGATAAAGTTAGGTTAGGTTATTATAAGGTAAAACTTACCAGGGCTAATGAGACAGTTAGGTTAGGTTAATGTGAGGTATAACATACCAGGACTTATGATAAAGTTAGGTTAGGTTATTATAAGGTAAAACTTACCAAGGCTAATGAGACAGTTAGGTTAGGTTAATATGAGGTATAACATACCAGGACTTATGATAAAGTTAGGTTAGGTTATTATAAGGTAAAACTTACCAAGGCTAATGAGACAGTTAGGTTAGGTTAATGTGAGGTATAACATACCAGGACTTATGATAAAGTTAGGTTAGGTTATTATAAGGTAAAACTTACCAGGGCTAATGAGACAGTTAGGTTAGGTTAATGTGAGGTATAACATACCAGGACTTATGATAAAGTTAGGTTAGGTTATTATAAGGTAAAACTTACCAGGGCTAATGAGACAGTTTGGTTAGGGTAATGTGAGGTATAACATACCAGCGCTAATTATATAGGTTATTATTATAAGGTAAAACTTACCAGAGTTAATGATAAAGTTAGGGTAGGTTATTATAAGCTAAACTCGCTACAGTTGATGATAGCCTAACCTAATTCTATCACAACTAATGACTAACTCTAACTCTAACTCTAACTATAACTGTAATAACTAATTCTAACAGAGCTAATGGTGAAGTTAGGTTAGGTTATTATGAGGTAAAACGTACCAGCGCTAATGAGACAAGTTAGGTTATTGTAACGTGTAATCTACCTGTGTTGAAATTTTAGGTTAGTTTTTTTTAATTAAAAATTTTAACATAGAATTTTATCAAACTATTTTAATAAAAACTGCTCGAATTTAGTTCGTACAGCCCAAACTAAACTTTTATGGGTCACTATATCCTTGAAAATTTTCGGTAAGGTATAGAATAACTGGCATAATTTCTTTTAACTGACAAAAATCAAATTTTAATAATTCACAAAGATAAAAAATTCGAGTTAGTGTAGAAAATATGAAATATAATTAAAAACCTAACGCCTTAATTTTAAAAAATATTTTTTCCAAATTTACTCTCGAACATAAATTTTGTAAATTTATTTTTTTAAAATTGCGAACGGAAAATTAAGTTATGATTTATTCATATGTGACAGAAATTATCAGCCAATTTTGATAAATCATACAAATTCTGTGTTCAGTCGCTAATGTCCGAAAAAGGTTTTTTGGAAGTTATTATATGTAAGAATGTTGGAGTAAACTACACTGTTTTTATGAGTAAAATGCAATCTAAAACAATATAGTATTAATGCAGTAATTATTATGAGCAGATTCAGAATAACTATACTTAATATATTACAATTCTTTTGTCAAAATTTTGCCATTTGTTTCAGAAAAACACAAACTAGAGAACAATTAGTTAACCATTCAAGCACGTATTTGTTTCTTAAGCTCTTCTCTCAGCTCCCCACCAATACCTACGTTCCAACAACCAACATTTTCAACAAAAACAAAAATATAAAATACAAACACTTTGAAACACATCAGCCGTATTACATAAACCCGACCATGAACACGAAATTAGATTTCTTTGTTTTGTTTGTTTATAAAACAAGACAACGTAAATTGTTATTTTTCCGTTTTAAAAAGTAAATATTTTAATATTTTCCAACGTACTTTAATTCGCTCTTGTTTTGTATTCTTCCGCCAGACAAAAGTTTTGAATTAAAGAAAGCTGTAAAACGGCAGTAACAAAATACGAGTGTAAACACTTTTTTGTAAGAAGTCAAATCGTAATTTTCCTAGAACTCCAAATGGAAACTGTTACTGAACATCAATATTCAACTGCCTCACCGAACACCACAATGCATGTGGATAAAATTACTCAGTAGGTTAAAGAGAGAGGAAAACAGTTCGCCTGTTCCATCCTTAACTAAATATTCTCAGCACACGTATCTCCGCCCAGTGGATGAATAGAACATTATGGGCGAAGCAACTCGACCGTTCGGCATTTGGTTTGCGTGTTTGTTTGTTACTCAATTTTGGCCAAACCCATTGACCGATTGAATTGAAACTTGATATGAAGGTACCCTGTATAAAGCCCAAATGAAGTACGTGTAAGATTTTTCCCCACTTACATCTGTTTCAAGATGGCGGCTTCTGATTTAGCGATGACTAGTGTGCGCAATTTTATTCAAACGTGTTGACCGATTGTTTTGAAATTTTGTACGAAGGTAGCTTGTACAAAACCCGAAATATTTATTTTTAAGATATTTTTCTATTCACTTCTGTTTCAAGATGGCGGTATCTGATTTAACGATGACGAGTGTACGCAATTTTATTCAAACGCTTTGGCCGATTGTTTTGAAATTTGATACGAAGGTATCTTATATAATATCCGAAAAATAAATGTGTACTTTACCTCATCACCTGAGGTAAAAATCAGGTGTTTTTTTAAAGTCCCGAGTCTGGGTCTTACAATGATGGTCGCTCTGATAGCTTAATTTTCAATAAAAATCACTAACATTAAACCTAAAATCAATACAAGTTAATTTAATACGAAAATTATTAATACAAAATTTAATAAAGTTACTCTTATTAAATTTTAAAATAATACTAGTAAAACACAACAAGGAAAACAACATGAAATATTAAATGTTTAAACATATATAAATAGTCTTCAGTATATTGCTTTGACAATTTGCTAATATTGTCTACATTCAAGTATTTTTAATATTCAAAACTTTTCTTAGACGAGAATAATTATATCTGGCAGAATAATTTAAAGTTAATTACACATTATTAAATATTTTCATTCATTCTAATTTGTTTTTCAAATTGTTGTTGGATGCAGTATAAAGTATATTCTGCAACAACCATTACAAAAAATACAAAGAATATAGTATACAAACCATTAAGCAGGTAACCGACCTGATAGGAGCTTATTTTCGCAGAGTATACGAGATCGTCTGAATCTCGGTTATAAATACTAGTTTACACGAAAAATGATAATTTATGAAAAAACAATATATTTTTAATGATTGTAAATCAGATTTAATGAATGGTACAAAAAACAGACTGTTTTATATTCATTTATTTACAAAAAAATACCCGAAATAGGATGCTGCAAAAAAATATCGGCTATCATATTTTGCTCAAAATTTTAGTCCTTTTAAAGGGCTAAACTCAGTTTAGTGTACAATTTTAAATTTTCGATAAGATATAAAGTGTGTGTGTGTGTGTGTGTGTGTGTGTGTGTGTGTGCGTACGTGCACGCGCGCGTGCGTTGGTAGTTGAAAACTTCTCGAAACCAGATTTTAAAATTAAATAATACTTGATATTACGCCTGTAGTTATTTACCGCATTAAAAAAATATTTTAATTTAGAAACTAAAAGAGAACCGCTGTTCATTCACGATTTTTCTATTCTTAACGTCCATACTTTACGCCAGTTAAACTAATCAGGTCGAGAGATTAGCGTTAACGATAAGGAAAAAGCAAAGGGACTGACCGCGGCTGGAACTATGAAACTTAAAAGGTGCGCAGTTCAGAGACGCAGCGGAGCTTTTACACTCGACCACCGTGTCCCTGTTTTGAATTTCACGAGTAACGTTGTTATTTAATTATATTACAATTAAAACATAAATATCATAAATACAACATTGATTGAACTCGAGTAAATCACAAGTCAAAGTAACCGGTAGTCTTCAGCAGCATTAACAGTTAGAACTGTTAGTGTGAAATCACGGATAGATGTTAGTCCACAACGCATCCCTCCTGAACATTCTGGTGTTCCAGATCATCCGGTACCTGTCAGCCGTCTAAAATTATCTTCAGCGAGCCATCACAACACCACTGCGTTTATCTTACAAACATGTCAAATAATGTGATTGCTCAGCTTACGGTAAGCCATAAACAAAACAGCGCGTGCGTGTCAGGCACTGATAAGCCGCGTTTTGATAAATCCTTAATATTATGCATTGGTGAAAGCGGATTAGGTTGTGCAGAACCTACGTTCTACGTCAATATAAGAAATTTTAAAACTATCAATAGAGTTGTTAGTTATATAAATTGTGTAAAACAAGAGTTGCCACATTGATTACCGAACCCAATCAATTGTGTTGCAACTTATATTATTAGTTAGAAGAACACAAGGCCTCACTATAAATCGTTAGATAAGAAAGAGCTCCACGACAGCGCTCTGATACGCTCATAACATCCTCCTTCCTCTTAACATGTAACGTTATATTTAGCGAAAATGTTACTGGTCCAACTATATTAAAAATTGTATGCTCGTTCTCCAAGAAGCGCTCAAAATTATGATTGGTCTTGCCGTTCAGCCAGTATTACAGGAAATAGCCAGCAACTACACTCTCATAATTAAATCAGAGGCTTGGAATTAAAGTGAGTGGGAAGAATATTATACGAAAGTAATTTAGGCTTTTTACAAGGTTTATTAGTACCAAATTTCAAAACAATTGGTTAATGCGTTTGGCAAAAACTTCGTATTAAACAAATACACCAGTCAAATGCCAAACGGTTGAGTAGGAACAGTATTCGTTTAATTCAAGCAGTTTAAAAGTTAAAAAATATTAAAAGCAATGTTTCGGCGGAGACAGGTGAAATGAGCAGCTGATGGGTTTAACGTTCCCACAGTATATCTAGCTAATTATACTCTCATTCATCTACTCAATACACACATACATTTACTACATTACATAACCTGTCTAACTCTAAAGTGTAAAGCGACCCGTGATGATAAAATGTATGACAACGGCCTAATGATGTATCAAATATAGCTCTGGGAGACCTGGCAACCTCCCAGTATGTAGGGCTCTGTGGTGGCAGACATAATGTTCCTTTGAGTAAGAATGTAAATAGAATGAGTGGGAACTCACTATTTATTTATTTGGAACGCTCAACCAAAAGCTAGCAAAAAGAGGTACAACCTCCTCGTCAAGGGTCAAGAAATTGAAGGGCAATTAGTAGATCTTCTGCAAGTATTTCAATAATGAAATGGGGAATAGCAAAATAATGGAAGTCTCCCAAACCTAAACTTTATGAAAAGACCAGGACTGTACAAGGCGCTGTTTAATTGAGCATCTCAGGAATATAGAAAGGGGGCACAATGGATCTCTGAAAGTCGCAGTGCAATTGTAACTCTAAAAAGTAATTCATTCATTAACGCGGCATCGTTTAACCAAATCAATTATGCCTGCAGTTTTCAACTTACATTTATAGTATTTCACAAAAAGTAACATTTCGGGAAACAGAACTTAAAACTTTATATTTTTGGTTTTAAATTTTCTTTCATTGCAAAGCTAACTTCAAAGCAGCTATAATGTTGTATACCAAAAGGTAAAAAAAAGGTATTACTTTTAATTAAGGTATTTGCTATTTTTTGTGTATATGGAATCAACTCTCATCCTCAAGTGTCAAACAGAATTTTAAAAAACATAAAATCAAGTACTTAACCAAAACCTCAGGTCGCATGTAAGTTCTTGATGAATATAAATGCACTAGAAGTACAGCCACCATTATAAAAAATGTGTTCGATATTAGCGTCTAAAGTCCAAGTAATTGGACTGTCTGTCGCTACGAACGCTGCAGGCTGCAAGGACGGGGTGGAAATGTTTGAAAAAATAGACAGTACTATTATCCATTTAACTGTAGTTAAACACTCTGCTACAAGATGCTACCAAAAGCGAGCGCTCGCAAAGCTCTCATAAGGGTTTATAATTCTATTACGTTAATACTCACCATTTAATGTATCAACTTTGAGTTTTTGTTGTAATATAGGTCTAGTTACTAAGTTAAGTTTTAGGTTAAGCAATTATTACGGACCAGAGTTGATCTGCAAATATATTGTAATGTTTCCATACTAACAATTGACGGCGGATTCTTCCTGAATGAACAACGATAATGACACGATATTCTGTAATTAATTAAACATTATTTTAAAAACAGAAAAAAACATTTGCAGAAATTTTCTTTTAAAAGTACTGTAAAATTTATGATTAGAAATGACACATTTGTTTTTTCCTTCAACGTTAGTTTTTACCTTGAACGTTAACTTTAATAACTGAATCAATTCTGAGACGTGTTTTGTTTGCACGTTACGTAGCGCGTTTCGAAAGGAATAAGACATTATCATTAATGTTTATTGAATTACTCGTCTGATAAAGAGTGACGAGTAAATTTGCCGAGACAACAAAACCAGCACACTCTGTATGTAGCTGAGTGGCTAAGGTAATTTCGTGTTAGTGCTTGAAGAGAACTGCCACTTCTGGCAACCCCTAGGTCGAGTGTTTATATTTTATTTTGCCGGTTTTCTTCGTAAAGACAATTTATGTCAGAACTTGTGTCGCCCTATTGGATCAACAGAAATGACAACTGAAATAAAAAACCAGTCGGAACACGTACGGTGCGTCAAACTTAGTTTCTTTGCGAATACGTTTTCCAGAGTAAACAAAATATAAAATTCTTCGTGTTTGACATAATTTATTTGTAAAATTGTAACATCACTTAATGTCGAAACTATTAAATTAATCGTCTTTATTTTTGCTAGCTGTGTCATCATTATGTTAGTTCACGCTTCCATGTTTGTTAACATATATCATGTTTTAGGGCTCGTTGTGATGTTAGATTTTGTGTTACACAAGTGCACACATTTATACTGGTAGTTAAAGTGAAATATTGTTTTATTTTAATTCGCAACGATCAGCTGATTTCATGGACCAGCTGATAGGCTATAATACGTTTTAGGGTATGTTGTTAAAAATTAGTTATATTATAGTAAATGATCAGTTGTTTTATATTAATTCGTAATGATCAGCTGATTTCATGGAACACTGATAGTCTGTAATAAGGTTTACGGTATGTTGTTAAAAATTAGTTATAGTAAAAGATCATTTGTTTTATATTAATTCGTAATGATCAGCTGATTCCATGGAACAACTGATAGGCTGTATTTTTAACAATACATTTTAGGTTGTGTTGTTAAAAACTAACTATGATAAACTTGATATTTGTCGTGTTTTCGAACAAATTATCATAAAATAAAAAGAGTTAATATGATATATGATTTTTATTTTTGGTTCAATAACAGAAATTAGATATTTTTTCAGTTAAATCGAATTTATGTTCGTTTCTGATTAATCAACAATAATGTCTCGAGTTTCGACAAACGACCAATTAAATTTAGAATTTTGTGTTCCAAGTCCGATTTGATTCAAACTTGGCACAAATCGGTTTTTGTAAAAGTTTTACAAATTACTCACCTAGCGAAATGCCGTTGAATGCCTTAAAATAGCGTTCATTCCAAATCGTAGAAAATCTAAAGTTTTAGTTTTTTAAATTTGATTTCATCATCATAATTAGTGTTAAAGTATGCAAAAATTAGCGTTATAACGTTTTCAAATTCTATTAAATATACAATAATTAAGCTGATATCATTTATGGTTAACTTTAGCGCTTCCGAAATCATTCTAAATTTTCAAATACACGCAAAAATTAATGTTGTTTATGATTGTGGAAACAAATGTTTTAGTGTGCTATAAGGAAAACTATTATCGAAAATTTCAGCTAAACAACTGATTATAAGTTTATTTTTTATATAAACGTAATTTGCGTTTCTTCTGAAATGAAATGTTCAGTACCACGTCTATATATTTTATTTAAATCTAGACATTATTTAATCTGTCAACCAAAATGTGTAGTCCTTTACTTAATCCTGAACACAAAACACAAAATATGAATTTTGTTTTAAAGGTTCAAAGCAATTATTTTGTGTTATAACCTTGTTTATTTTATTTGGTCTGTATCTTTTATAATGCAAATTTCAAACTTCATTTATTGACAGGTGGGCTTTATTTCTTTACTTGATTGTTTTCCATATTTTTTCCCTCAGGGGTAATTTATACATACGGGTTTTTGTGATTCCGAGATTCCCTAGCTGGATTTAACCTTTCTTCTCTATCTGCTCTTGGGTTAGATTTTTTCATTCGAAGCCAAGGAGCGAACGCTGAGGACTGCATGACCAATGGAGAGCATAGCTTGAGTATGCGGACTTGGAAACTAGGTAACTTTCAGATTTAGTCTAGTATTTCCTATGCATGCGAGGCTCTGTATCGGTGGACACTATATTTCCCTAACTACGTACGGTATAACTGGAAACAAATATACTAAGCCCAGAAAACTGAAGGAAAGTACTGTTTGTAGCTAGTAAGTGTGCTTCTGAAAGTCGGGGGGGGATACTTTAGCTGTGTTTATTGATTCACAATCGCTAAGTACAACTGCGTGGTGATATAACTCCTGAAAGCGTTACACTGTCATGTAGAAATTACAGACTAGTTATTACAGCAGAGTTTTTAAATTCAACTCACTGAACGCGGAATCACTACAGTGACATGAAGTGGTTGGGAAGGTTATTATAAATATGTTAAAAATCGGATAGCGATGAGATTCTAGCAACAGAACTTTCATGACGTAAAAAGAATTTGGTAAATTACAGTCAGATTACATACAAATTAATTACATAGTCTTACAAAATTAAATAGTCCCCTTATACTAAATTTCATGTTCCTATCTTAATTGCTGTACCAGCTACCGGGTAAAAACTAATGTTTTTAGTTACTTTAGTAGTGGTAGTTCTTAGAAATTTAAAGGTTTGTGCGTCAACGTTAAATTCCTTACAGAGGCACAGTTACCAGCGGTGGACAGTAGTAAAAGAGGATCTAACGGGGTGAAAATAGCATACGGAGAAGGGAATGTAAGGATGTATAAGCCAACAAGCAGTGACTAGGAATGTAGGACGGACCTCCCCAACTGCAGGGGAAAATGTGGTAAATACGGTTAAGCATATTAAATCGGGTACAAATGTTTATCGGGAGTCTAAAAGTGCATATTGAGAAGAGACAAGTTGGTAGCAAAGGGACTTCTAATTTAACTTAGAGGCAGAAGTGCTTTCAATGATTAAACTGTGGGTGTAAAAAAAGCAAATACAAGACTTTAGAGCTATCAGCCGGAAAAATTAAGGTTCTGGACAAAAAGTAATTTAAGAAAAATAATGACTTCATTACTGGGCACTGTGGTCTGAGGATGCACGTGAGCAGGATAGGAATGTTCGATCGAGAAACTATATATATATATATATATATATATATATATATATATATATATATATATATATATATATATATATATATATATAAGTTATGTAAACGAATACTCTATATCTTGCTATTTACGTAATGACTATGGTAGTTTTAAACTGAGTAACCTTTTCCAATGTACTTGTGGTAGGAAAATAGTAAATCTTCGAGCAGAAAAGATCTTCTTAGGACAAATGAGAGATCTAAGCTGGTATGTTTTTCACTCCATATACAACAGTCGTATATGTAATATTTATTATAGTAATTGTCAGTGGATATGTATTTATTTTTAATAAATAATTAGATCCATAAAGATAAAGCTTATTTTTAAAAAACACACACACACACACACACACACACACACACACATGCGCGCGCACGCACGCACGCAAGCACACACACACACACACACACACACACACACACACACACGCGCGCGCGCAGAGAGAGAAAAGAAAGGGAGAGAGAGTGAGAGAGAGGGGGAGGGAGAGAGAGACCATGATAAACAGCATTAAAACCGTCATAATATGCAAATACGCGTATTTAAACTTTTAAATTGCATCGAAAATATGAAAATGAACCCGCACCTCGAAAATTCAAAATTTTAATTTATGCAATTACGAAAGCTGCTTATGTTAATGAAATATTTTGAATACATTTTAAGACAAACAGATTATGCAATTTTACAAATTTGAAACTGCAGCCATTTTAAAAATTGTTGAGAAAAGTTTTTGTTAACGGACATTTCTGAGCTACTACCAAAATCGATTTTTATGTTAAATTTGAATTAGATATGTTAAAAAGTTGGACACATACACACACACACACACACACACAAACACACTCATATTCTCATATTAATACGTAATGTTTACTAAAAAAACTGATCCAGAGGTGATATTGAGCTCATTTCAAAATTACCGGTGTGAAACTTACCATGAGATATGGTCTTATAACTCATTTGTTTTAAAAAGTATCTTTGTAAAATGTTTTAGATTATTTTGAAATTATTGAGGTTAACTATTTTTAACAAAATTACTTCTCTATAGGTACAGTTTACGTTGAAAAATGTACTAAATGTAAAGAAATTGAATTATTTATTCGAAAATTATAATGTTTCTTATAAGAAGACACATTCTGATATGCGGAAATAAATAAATATTTTCGGACTTGAGCTCTTGCTTAAAATCTATGTTTAAAAATTGCATTCTTCATGTAACAATGCAAAAAAAGAAATCATTATTACACACGTTGTAGGTCGTGCACCGTTTTATTTAGTTTCCAAGTACATATTTTTGAAATGATTGTTTTTTCAATGCCATTATTTTTTTATAGGAAAACAATTGTCAAATATAATTAATTAATTAAAATTAAAGTTATAAAAAATTAAATGTATTGGCGTTTTTGTTATAAAAAAATCTATTTATTGACATTTTCGAAAGTGAATTTTAGAAACATTTACATTTTGACGACTAATATCACAGCATAAAATAATAATTTTAAACTGTGCCTACATCCCGCTAACGTGTTTTATAAAATGTTAAAGCATCAAGAAGCAATGTATTTTCTGACTGAATGCATATTATTGTGAACCAGAATGAACTTTTTTCAATGTGATATTAAAATTTAAAAGGCAAATTTATACAAATGTAATTCAAATTTGGCTCTAAACCGATTTCGGCATTAGATTTGACAAATCCATTACCAAAGCTACAGAATCTTAAATAAATGTTTAACTTTTTACATTACTTTTAAAAAAATCTATTTTCTCTATCGTAAAATTGTCAATATCTACATAAATTAGTTATTCATTTTCAAATTCAATTATTTTTATAAAAGTAGGCTCGTACATAGGTACATAGGCTCGTGACTGTATATCAGTTTGAAACCAAAACATACAATTAAACTGCAAAAAATTAATACTTTAATTTAAATTTTGTGTTCAATATATATAGTCATTAATTCCCTTCTTATTTATACACATATATGATAATTTTTGCTTATGAATCGCCCTTATTTTGTGAGAATCTGGTCAATGTACGTCCATGATATATATGAATTTGAAACTTAAGCCAGTCCATCATGTTAAAACCCAGATCTTGGACCTTAAAATATTCACCGATCCTAACCTCTATATACCTTTTCTAGGGGGTCATTAAAATTTATATATATATATATATATATATATATATATATATATATATATGTGTGTGTGTGTGTGTGTGTGTGTGTGTGTGTGTGTGTGTGTGTGTGTGTGTGTGTTAGTTTTTGCCATGCTCACGTTAGCAATTTCAATCCGATATTTGATTCAAACTTATCATAAAACTCGATTTTGCTAACAGTTTGAAAAAAATCGACCAGCGAAATTCGCTCAACAGTTTCAAAATTCCGGCCATTTCAAATCATTAGAAATTTATAACTTTTTCTATTATTTTTTTCAAAAATCTAATCTAACTCGTTCATAATTAAAACCAGTATAAATTTTAGGGTTAATTTTTGTATTTTCAATGCAATTTAAAAAATTAAAGTGCTAATGTATGTATATTTTAACGCTGATTAAGATATGTATCAGAATTTAACGAAAAGAGTAAGATAAAACAAATATTTTTTGAAATTCTCTTCCATCACTCCAGCGAGACTGGTACGTGCGCGAGTAATTTAAACATAAGTGCTTTGTAAGTATTAATACAGTTTGAATTGCTTCAATTCTGTTTTTAAATAAAAGAAAGTGACTTACAAAGTAAATTATAAAAAGAGGTGTTCACTGTGACAATAAAATATTTAAGGTAAGCAGAGTTTATTCGGAAGTTTTTAAACAAGAAACGCTACATTCCTTATCACGTATTATATGGCGGCCGAACTTCTTAACAAATATAAAATTTGTTTCGGAATAAACTTAGTGAAAATATTAAAGTCAAGTCATTCGTGACTTACAAAGTTATCTTTGACTTCTGAACCCTCCCCCCCAGTCCTTTTATATTCGGAGCGTAAACAAAATAGCAGTAGATAATTTATAACATAACTTTCTTTCAGGTAGAAATAAAATGTGATTTAAACAAAAACTTTTCAAGTACGTTTTTTAAAAGTGGTGTACATATGTTATTTAACAACAAGATATTCGAAGTATTTTATATAATTTTTTTTTTGATATTGTAAAGAACGATAAATATGTTTTTCCTATTGTAGTGAGTAAAGTGTTTTTTGTTAATCTAAAATTAAAATTTGCTCAATGATTTTACTTTTCATAACCTCTCAAAGAAAACTAAACAAAATTTAAGTTTTAACAACACAAAACAACTAAAATGTATGCAATTTTACTGTAAGATGAATCATTTGATACAGTATGTTCATATTAAATAACTTCCGACTACGATGTACTAGTAAACTTCAATGTGCCTTTAAAACAAGCAAGGAAAATAGGTTTAAAAACATTGTACATAATAATTAAAGTAAACGTTCTTGTTGTTAAAACTGAGGGTAATTTCTTGTTTTCGCTATTTCAGTTGGCAAAATTTTGTTTATTTTATGTTGCCATGTAACCTCAAGTTTTAATTAGTTTAAAACTTAATTAATTATTTTCAAGGTGGTATTAAAATTTTAAAGACTAATGTGTACAAATGTGGTTCAAAGTTGTGTCTAAGTCGATTATGATACTAGCTTCGACAAGTTCGTTACCAAGCAAAATCAGTTAAAGAATTTTCAAAATGGCAGATATTAAAAAAAAACATAAAAAGTTATATAATGATTTATATTTTATTTAAATTTGACAGAAATAACAAAGATAAATGATTAGAATTATGACCTATTTTCTTCCGTTTAGTGGTATTTTCACTAATCTTGTAAAAGTTACCGCAGTTTCGAAACTTCTGTTTCATCTTCAGGCCACAGTGCAAATGGTCAAATCCGTCGGTCGAGGTCGTCATAAAGTTAAAAAAAAACATTGAAAACATATCAATAATACCATTTGAATTACGGCCTGAAGATGAGATATTGAAATTTCGAAACCGCGTTAGACTTTGCAAAGTGGGTTAAAAGACTTTTATAAAGAAGAAAATTGGTTAATCCTAATTATTAAAATATGTGGTCCGATGCAATAATGTAACAAAGATATCTTAAAAGTTTGAGAAAAATCTCTTGAATGGATTTTGATTTTTCAATTTTCCACTTAATTTCCTTATCTTGTGAAAAGAATTTTTCGGAGTGAAAACGTCTTTAGGAAGACCCAGCAATGTTTCTTACGAGGGCAAAAATAGAAACTCGCATTACTACAAATAACATATAATACATTCTCAAATTTACCGAAAACACATTAAAAACGTGTATTATTGAATTGAATTGAGTCTACCAGTGAGCTGGATTTTTCGAATACATTCGTGGATCAGTATAGATTTCTGCTTGTAAAACTAAGCGTGAGGTCAGAATTTCAAAAGATAAAAGATCTGTTTTTTTTAAACAGTCAAATTTATTTTCTCAATTGCATTTGGTAGTGAAGTGAAAGCTTATGTTGTTTGCATAACAAATTTTTTTATTCATGTACTAGCTGTACCCAGCCACCGTTGTTGTGTTTATCTAGTTCAAATTAACAGTGCATTCGGAAACATTGAAATGGAATCGTAAAATATTTAGTTTAGCGTGTGTTGCTTTTACGTCCAACAAATGCCCCTTTATTGCCTTTTTTCAAAAGGCCTATAATAGTAGGTACATGCAACATGCGCGTATTCGAATGCAACGTTGTGTCAAAATTTCAAAACAATTGGTGAATAATCGGAGATATGAGATTCTTAACAAACAAAAATTTAATTTTTATTTATTTATATAGATTTGCATTATTTTATGAGAAAATATATAACATTCTTAGAAATAATATACATTTCTTCTAAATGAATAATTTATAAATTATTCTTCTATAAATGAATAATTTATAATTCATTCAATTAACGACTTTCTATTAACGACAAAAACTATAAACAAATTATTTTGTTATAATGTTACTAATACTTCTGCGGTTTGGAGCTGCCATCATGGTGAGACCCAAACCTGAATTGAGCATCGGTCCTGAACTGTATATCACAAGTGTGTCTGTGTTAGGTTTTCTTATTCGTTTGCAATTCCTATTCGTTTTGATTTAAAACTGTGCACAAAAATGTGTTTCACTACTAGCTTGGACAAGTTTGTTACCTAACAAAATTACTTTCAAAATGGCGGTTTTTAAAAACATTAAAAAATTTAACATTTTTTTGTCTTTCACTTTTAGCCAACGTAATCAGCATTGAAAATTAGCATTTTGAAATTTAAATTCAGTTGAAATTAAAAAAAACAATTTTACGGCGGTCAGGGTTCACTTTCGAATTTTTTAATTTAATTTAAAAGTTTAAAATGCTAATATATATGCAGCCATTAAAAGTAAATCCGAATTTCAAAAAAGAAGTTTTAAAGGAAAAAATTATTTTTGTAAATTCGCTTTCATCATGTCAGCGAGACATCTGCACGTTGCGGCTTTCTTTTGTAAGTAAACATATAACATATAACATATAACATATAACATATAACATATAACATATAATATATAATATATAACATATATACATATAACATATAACATATAACATATAACATATAACATATAAATATATAACATATAACATATAATATATAACATATAACATATAACATATAATATATAACATATAACATATATATAATATATAACATATAATATATAACATATAACATATAACATATAATAATATAATATAACATATAACATATAATATATATAACATATAACATATAACATATAACATATAACATATAACATATATAACATATAACATATAACATATAACATATAACATATAACATATGACGTATGACGTATGACGTATGACGTATGACGTATGACGTATGACGTATGACGTATGACGTATGACGTACGACGTACGGCGTACGGCGTACGGCGTACGGCGTACGACATACGACATACGACATACGACATACGACATACGACATACGACATACGACATACGACATACGACATACGACATACGACATACGACATACGACATACGACATGTGCCATACGACATACGACATACGACATACGACATACGACATACGACATACGACATACGACATACGACATACGAGATACGACATACGACATACGACATACGACATACGACATACGACATACGACATGACATATGACATTTGTCATATGACATATAACATATTACGTATTCTTTCATCTTTTCCAAATTATGTCCATTTTATTTAATAACTCATTAAAAGTTATCACTTGAAATGTAATTACACTGAATTAAAACAACGGAAACAATGCGCCAGCTTCTAAGTAATTTAATAAAAAAAAAAACAGTGATTTTAATTCCATCTCTAAACTGATTTTAAAGCGACCGTCGTTCAGCCCCGCCCTGAAGTAATCTAAAGTTGTAAATATCTCAGGTATTTTAATCAAACCTCCCGTTAGTTGGTGCAAGACGGCCGAGTGTCGGCTTCAAGATAACCTATTTCAATGGTGTCGGCAAACTTCGAAAATGGAGGGAAATCCAATTTGTACTAAGGCATGTTTAAATGAACTGTTTAGCTTTAGGACAACTATTCTGTTTCATGTTTCTTTTGCCATTTTTTTAAAGTATATACAAAAATAATTGACGCAAAACTGTACAAACTATACAAACTGCCTTGTGTTTAATTATATCTCTAAATATTTTGTAGGACAGGTACCATCGATTTAGTTACTCAAAATAGGTTCATCAGATTTTATTCATAAATTAAGAATCATAATTCAAGTGAATAGGGTAAACTGTTTGGAACAAAGTATGAATACGTGCCTAATAAAGTACGAATTCCAAGGGTTAACGAAAGACCAAGTGGTCCTAATTTTGCCTCGAATAAAAGTAATTATTTTCTATTTTTCTGTCTTTCTCTCTCTCGCTCTTTCTCTCTCTCTATAAAAAAAAAAAAAAAAAAAAACCCAGAGAGAGAGAGAGAGAGAGAGAGAGAGAGAGAGAGAGAGAGAGAGAGAGGGGAGAGAGAGAGCGAGAAACAAAGATTACAAAAACATTCACGGGATCTGATAACCAGATAACCTTTCCAAATATCAAAGTTGAATTTGTCACAAGCACAACAAAATTTTAAATTTCATGTAGAGAAAAGTAAAAATCCTTATCTGTCTATCTATCTACCTACCTATCTATCTCTCTCTCTCTCTCTCTCTCTCTCTCTCTCTCTCTCTCTCTCTCTCTCTCTCTATATATATATATATATATATATATATATATATATATATATATATATATATATGTGTGTGTGTGTGTGTGTGTGTGTGTGTGTGTGTGTGTGTGTGTGTGTGTGTGTGTGTGTGTGTGTGTGTGTGTGTGTGTGTGTGTGTGTGTGTGTGTGTGTGTGTGTGTGTGTGTGTGTGTGTGAGTCTTGAGTAAATGAGTGAGAACATTATGAGCTAAAGATCTAGAGGTACGGTTGGATCCTTAACCCAACCACTGCTCATTTCAACTGAGCTCATCACGTGAGCGAGGCAGTTGCGTGTCGTGATTAATTCTGATTACCAGTGTTTTTAGTTAGATTATTTTATAAAAATATTTCACTTACAGGATTAAAATTCATTAATACTTTAGTTGTGCGCGATTTGTAGGAAAGCTGTACGAAAAACGTAAAAACAAACGCCACTTTGTTATTAACTTTTCAAAGTAGTGAACAAACACTTAAATGCATCATGCTGAAGTAATGTTTGCCAAGTACTTGTTCATTGTGAATTTGCTGAATTCAAGGAGAGAGCGTATTTATTTGACTTCAAAGAACATACTTCAAATACTTCCATCGAATATTCCATTTGTGTTTTTGTACAGAAACCAGACAAGATTGATTTTTTCAGCGCTTAATGCAACACTAACGTGAAGAAAAAAAACTGGATTTAAAACCCGATAATGGAAACAAATGAGTACACAAATTTTGTTTCAATTATATGGATAAAGAAATCGGAAAGAATGATTCAAATTTTGTCCAGTTGATGTTTTTATGATTACCAGCTATCTATAAACAAAAACGCTGCTACAAATTTCGATGAATAAATACTTATTACGATGTGTAACAAAAATACCTTGACGCAATCACGCTAAACTTGTGTTCCGTTTGTGTTTCAGTTATTAATCTTAAGATAATCACCTCAAAGATAAAATGATCACAGTACGCAGCTGACTTGCAGACGTGATGGAAGCGAATTTCTGGAAATCTCTCTCTTTCTGTTTTTAATTTTACGTTATAGCTATAATTTCTGTCTTTTGTTTCATTTAAAAATATTATTATTACTATCTCTTTTGAAGCGAAGCTTTTAATGCTAGCATTGGCGAGAGGAGTGATAATAAAAAAAGTCTGCCGAACGGAAGAATGTAACGGAAATATGGAACAAACAAGCAAACGAATTTTGTCTCTCTATTTCTGTCTCTTTTTCGTCCTCTTTTTTGATTACATGAACACATTGTGTTGTTTTGGTTTCAGTATTTCTCCTTAGTTGAAGAATACGTGCACGTTGTAACCGTTTATAATACATTAGACATTTATATAACATTTATAATAATTGTTGTTAATATTGCTAGTTTTTAACAACATAATTTAAAACGTATTATAGGCCTAGCCTGTCGGCTGTTCAATGAAATCAGCTGATTGATACGAATTACTATTGTGTTATTTTACTATAACTACGGTAAATAATATCTAAGCTAGGTTCTCGTATTCATTTATTTAAAAAAAAAAAAACAATATATCTGTAAACATATCTTCAAAGTAATTCAGTATATTCAGCAAAGATATCATTAACAACAGCCCCACTTCAGTCGGTAGCTCCTCGAGTTCCCCATGTGACATTTATCTTAAGTATTGTTAGATTATGATGTACTGTATATCATTTAACAGAGTACTTGTTTTGTTCTACTTTTAAATATGAATTATAATTATAAAATTGTAAATTTTATTTTAATTATTCAATCTGTTAATGTATGTTTGCATTATAAGTTGTTATTATAATTGGAAGAAGTTCTAACTTTGCCTCCAATTCATTTTCTCTCTCTTTCTGTTTGTCTGTCTGTCTATCTCTCTTTCTCTCTTTCTCTCTCTGGTCTCTTTGTCTACCTATCTATCTATTTCAAACAATAATCACCTGGAAGATGCCATATACGATTTAGGTCTGAAGTGAAACCCAGACACCCAGGCACAAAGTTGTCCCAGTCTATTCGACTTCAGACTTGGAGCGAGAATAACATCGAAAAAACCAGATACGATTTTAGCAAAACGTCGGAACTAAGTTTCTTTCAAAAACAATTTTTTCGTACGGATGTAAGGGATACTACCCAAACTCTCCGGGAAATTTTCAATATCAATGAAATTTTCACTAAATCTCCTAGTTTCCACCGTCTTCTCCTTCGAAATAGTCCCTTTGGGCATGGATACAGCAATCGCATAATCTCTACATATTTCCATTTATTTCTGGAAGACTACAAGCGCAAGGGTTCGATGCATGTCTGTGATTCTGCCTGCATCTCTTCAACTGTGTCAAAACGACGGCCTTTCAATTTCAACTTTACTTTGGGTAACAGTAAAAAAAGTAGCACGGGGCGAGTTTAAGAGAATAGGGTAGGTGGGGAATCATTCTTGTCTTTTTGGAGGCCAAAAAATTTCGAATGACTAGCGACGTGTTTGCGCATGCGCATTGTGTTGGAGAACCCAACTCTTGCTGTTCTGAAAGTACGCCGGGTTTCATTGTAATTGATATATATATATATATATATATATATATATATATATATATATATATATATATATATATATATATATATATATATATATATATATATATGTGTGTGTGTGTGTGTGTGTGTGTGTGTGTGTGTGTGTGTGTGTGTGTGTGTGTGTGTGTGTGTGTGTGTGTGTGTTTGTGACTATTCTGTTTTCATTTCAATTCTAAAATACTTCTCATTAATGCAGTTTAAATATGACGAAACACTGTAATGCAGCACTATTCCAAGCATTATGCAGCCCGCAATACTGAGCATTAATGTTCAGTGTGACGTGATGAAGGCTTTGTTACCGAACGTTTAGTAGCGGTTCACTATCGCCTGGCTAGACGCAAAAAGGCCTAATTTAGAGTACGGTAAATGTGTAAAACATCAAGGTAAATTTGCCGAAAGGTAGATTAACGATTAAAATCGGATTCATTTTCACTTTTAATTCTCACATTCTGGAATCATACCTGTCAGAGAGATTTTTCAGAGTTAAACATAATGGAGAGTATTCTGAGTTGAGGAATGTATCAGCAGGAGTACCTCAAGGGAGTGTCCTTGGGCCCGTACTTTACTTGTTGTACACTAGAGACATTCCCCAAGAAGTTGATACAATCACAGCAACCTTTGCAGATGACACAACAATTTTGGCGACAGGAAATACTGTGGAAGAGGCATCGAATAAACTTCAAAGAGCAGTTGATAGAGTTTGCACTTGGATGAAGAAATGGAGATTAAAACTAAATGAATCCAAATCAACCTATGTCAACTTTACAAATAGAAAAATCAACCCAATTCCACTTATAATTAATAACCATGTAGTAACTCCAGAAAATTCTGCTAAATACTTGGGGATGACACTGGATGCAAAGCTCCACTGGAAAGAACATGTCAAAAAGAAAAAGGTTGAATTAAACATGCAATTTAGGAAAATTAACTAGTTGATAGAGAGAAACTCAGATTTAGACCTACAAAATAAACTGCTTCTATACAAGCAAATACTGAAGCCGGTGTGGACCTATGGAATCCAGCTGTGGGGCTGCACAAAAAACACAAATGTAAAAGTAATTCAAACTTTCCAGAATAAAGTCCTGCGAAGTATTGTAAGGGCTCCGTGGTTCGTTCGCAATGACAGTCTTCATAGGGACCTTAGGATGAAAACTGTCTCAGAAGAAATCAAAAGATTTGCAGAGAAACACAAGCAAAGACTTATACATCACGATAACAAGGAAATAGCTTGCTTATTAGACAACTCTGGCGAGATCCGTCGCTTGAAAAGGACGAAGCCTTTGGAACTTTGCAGTGAGAGTGTATAACTAATCACACATGAACAGAGTGTGTGTTCATCAGGAGTCCATCAGTGGGTGTTACTTCAACAAACAGTGACATTACTATTAAATGTATATTGCTGGATAGGCTTTATTGCCTAGTTGTAATTATGTTAAAAAAAAAAAAAAAAAAAAAAAAAATCACTTTTCGAATGCATAATTTTAAATCTAATTAAACGTGATTAGTAAGTTTATTAAAACGATATTAGCGAAAACAATATAAAATTAATAAAACAAAATTTGTTTGTTTTGTAATAAATAATATTTGTTACGTAATTTGTTTAAAAAAAAATAATTGTTTTAATTTAAAATAAACAATTTTAAATAAGTTTTATCATTCTGAAAAATCACACTGTACTACAGTATTAAATCAAGTTGTTGAACGGCTGTTAATTCTTTATGATTTATGAAATGTTCATTGCTATGTAGTTTTCTTTTAATTAGTTCTAATTAAAATTTTTAAAAAATTAATAATTAAAAAAATAAAACGTTGTTTGAAAGAAATAACAAAATCACTTCTACACTTTATTTAAACTTTATTTTGGCCGCCAATTTGTTTCTACAAACATCAGCCAGATGCAATTCTTACATACTATTTATGTTACCTTCTTTTAAAAAGTAGGTTTAGTTTCGAAATGATCAATGGAGGAATGAGAAAAAAATGGAGGGTCAAATGCGTAAACCTCTTCGTGGAACGATGGCAAATATACATTGGTGGAAATTTTGAATTTCGTAAACATTAGCTATTCAATGAAATTGCTTAAAAGTAGATCCAGCAGCATGCAATGAATGATCATGTCATATTGTCATTAGATATACTTAATTGGCGCGTTGTGAGCATCCGGTTCCGTCTAATTAAAGTGCGGCTAAGAAGATTAATTAATTAACACGATACCTCAGTTTGCCTTACCAGCCGCAACTATTTCTCCTTCCTTTATTGATTACCTGTAACTGTTAATTTGTAAAGGAGAACTTCATAAAACATGTCGAAATACTTCAGAAACACTATGAAGTGGTATATTGTGTTTTTACTGTCGAGAACGTACGGTGGTCATAAACATAATGACGACACTCAGCTGTCTCGCTGACATATTGAAACAAATTCTCGAAATTTTTTATAACATTTCGTTTGAAAATCTAATATCGCCACATTAAAATTATATTGAAAATAATAAAGTGAATCCTGACAATCGGTAGGTTTTATTTCGTACTGAAAATATAAAATTCTAAATAATGCACATCTGAAAGTGAATTAATATGGGTTTGTAATAAAAATGTATGGGCTTTTACTATTTTTAATGGCAGCCATTTCGAAACTGTTGAAGGAATTTTGTTAACGGACTAGCCGCAACTATTAACAAAATCGAAATTTATTTTGTGCCAAGTTTGAATAAAATTCGAATAAATTAGCTTTTTTAAATTTCAAGTTGAAATTAATATACTAAGATAAACCTTAACCAATTTATTTGTTTACGTTAAACGGTTGTAAAATGCTTTATCGCGTTGTAGTCGCACTACGTTCTGCAAAAGTCAATCTTCTTCGGTTTTCGTGTAAATAAAATTTTAATTCGCGAACGGAAGCGTGAGTTTTCGCAAAACCCTTCGGCTGTCTCTCAAGGGAACGTGAAACAAAAACTTCCATTAAAAATACATCACGCTTCATCAAAGAACGTCGTCCACGTGATAATTGAGTGAAATAGAAGAAAATGCCGAGACATTTTTGTAACTTCGTGTTTTATATTTTCCACAAAGAGAACAAAAATCATTTGCCTTTGTGCAGTTCTTTTCGCAAAGCGCGTTGAAAATTATTACTTTCGTGATTTGAAAAAGAAACAGCGTAAATACGCTTCTAAAATTTTATTCAAGCTCTTTCACTTCGTTTCTTGTATTTTAATTTTTAATTAATTTAAGTCGTGAAAGCAAAAAGTAATTAAAATTCATTTATTTTGTTCCAAAGTTGTTAGACGTGAATAATGTTTACTTATATTGATGTTTAGAATGTATTAGGCATATATTTTGCGGGAAAGATTGTATATTTTACTAAAATCTAAGGATAGCGGGCACCACTACACAAAGATGCCTCTAGAGAATTTGACGAATCCTGCCAAATGCGTAAACTACTGATCCACTTTCATCTCGCACAACTCGGAAAGAATCAAAATCTAAACTGAATCATATCTTCCACTTTCTAACAATCCTTCTATATCATTATTTACATTCCAAGACAAAACACCGCAACAAACGCTGCGTGATTAAAAAGAAGTTTAGCTTTTAGTAGGCTACTTGAACTCTGGTTACCTAATTCAGACGTCCTTCAGTTTTAATCTACCCTACCGGGAACTGACCAAGTGAACTTGGGGAAGGAAATAACATTTAAGGTGGTGGAAATTGGTATTATACCCAAGGATACCACTAGCAGTGAATCGTGACTGTGTGGACGTCCGATGAACTTACCTAAGCTGAAATGGAAAAAGTGGGAGATCGGCTCGAATATATCAAAGCAGTAAGGCAACCTACAACGTCTATTGGGAGTGTAAAAGCGAGAAAAGAGAAGTCAGCAAAAAAAAAACTTGCAATTTAGCATGGAAGTAGTAAACCTAACAGGGGGCACACAATTATTATAGGGCTACAATCGTGGACTAATGAGACATCTTACTTCAAGGTTAAAGGGTCGACTAAGGGGATCCTGTGTAGACTACAACAGAAGAACCATGGGATTCGTTAAGGGGAACTACAGTTTTGAGGGAACATCTGGACAGGTTAAGAATTACAAAGGAGAAGCTGTGTGTAAGTCATCGTCTAAAAACCATAGGAACTAAGTTCCAAGGAACAACCCAGTTCCGCTTACTAACACCAAAAAAACATTGACACTAAATTCCCGTATGTCTCTCCAGGATTTCAAGCAACCCACGCCTGCGAACCAAGTTCACAATCTCCCATCCACCAACACTGGCTTCTGATTGGTTCGCGGTGCTCGCGTAACTTGGGTCAAATATACGCTAGATTCTGCTCAAGATTACTGCCGGAGCACCACCTCGCTTCTCCTGTACACAATAGCTTCATCCTGATTGGTGCGTTCTTTCTTTGAAATCCATTTTGGCAATGGATTTATAAGAAATTATGGTTCCCGTTATAATTTCGATTATAAATTCAGGTCGAAAATTTCGGCAAAACATCAAAACAGAGCAATTACACGACAGCCTACCGACTACTCTACAAGACACCACGACTTGCTTTGAAGGAAATAGGAGGAATCCTGTCAACTTTAAAGAAAACACGAAATTCTTACTCAAAATTCCGAACCGGAAGAGTTACACGCTAGCTCGCGGCCGACCTAGTAAACGCCAGGACTTCTACTATTTCTCCCGAAGACTACAACATACACGCAAGAGGGATCGAGAACAAAATACAGTCCATATAATCTACGATTGTCAGCGGCAAAAGTGTTTGTTTCTAAGACCTCTAGGTGAGTGAGCTTGCCAGTAGTGCTCAAAATAATTGAGGCAACTGGTTTACTGGCTGCAATACTAAAGAGATTTAGTTGCACAATGCACATTGTATGTAGACATAACTTAATACATACTTAAAAATGTATTGTTGGAAGCCACTTTAAAATGGTTTAATTTAAAAAAAATGTTAATTTGAAGTCTTAAAAATTTTTTCGATTTGTTCAATATGTTCGCATATATATACCTGAGAAACGTTAAACCAATGCATTGAAAAAATTAGGCACAAATTAAGCAAAATGACCAAAGTCAATATTGAATTTGTGCTTGAATTAAAGAGTGAACCTTAGTTTCTCTGACGTTTAGAACATTAGTTGCACACTGATTAAGAGAGAACTCAAAAACTTTGAGAGTTTCGTGGTATTTAGACCTACTGAGTCAAAAGAGAGGGTTTTACATGTGCGTTTGCTTGTATTTATACATGCGAGTTCATCGATTTCAATGAACATTTGTTGTCATGTTCGATGTAATTTGTCTAAAAGTATCAACAACACATTAGAGTTTATCAAAATCGAATTTAACGATTTTTATTAAATTTTGTCCTTAATATAAAAAATACGCATGAATTCATAACCTAAGTCAGTGTAATAAGTTTGAAACAAACACGAAATTACATTTTTTTTGTAAGTCGTAAAAAAAATTCACCATGTCCGTTATCCGTGTTGATTACCATGATGGCAGCTTCAATATAACTTTTTTCCAATGGAAAACTTAAAGTACGTTTTTTTTAACTTTATTTTGTAATGTCTTGCTTTCTATCTTCTCATAAAGCCTACCCATACATGAACCAAACACATGTTTTTCAAAGTTTTCATGACTTGTGACTATAAATTAAAACTCTAGGTAGACAAAAAATAAGTTCTGTTTAACGTTTTAACATTGTAGGCTGGTTTTCAGATTCAATATTTAGTTCATTAAGAATTGTTTTACAAAAATATTTTTAGTGTTTGTCAAAATCATTCTGTCTAGATTTTATTTAAGGTTGTGTGCATTTTGTTGTACAACAATCAACAATACAATCTGGTGCATTTCTTTCACTTTTATTTTCTCCCTTACTGTCCCTCATTTTCGCTACCCCTCTTAACTGAATTTTCTGACCAAAAGAATATTCCAAACGCCGCCTGCGTGTGACAGCCAGGAAAGTGGAAAAACATCCATTTTAATAAAAAGTGTTTTTCAACACGAGTCATCCTTCATATTATAATTGCGTGAAATAAGACAAAAGGACGAGACATTTTCAACTTTTTGTTTTATACGTTCCCAGAAAGAAAACAAAAATTATCTCCTTGGCGTTGTACATTCTCAAAACAAGGCTTAAATTATTATGACTTATGTTATTCCCTGAAAAGGAAATATTTAAATTGTTAATCAAGTAACGTTGTTTTGTTTAAAACAAGTAGAACGGCGACGCTAGCTTTTGCTCGTAAAAGTACGCGGAAAATAGGTAAAATCTAATGCGACTCAAGAATTGATTTGGACAATTGCTTAGACAAATTCGTTACCAACTAAACATATGTTTGAAAGTGTTAGCGATTAAAATTTTAAAAACACAAACGTACGCGTTAAAACTTTATTCTGAGCTGGAACTGTCGATGTCCAATAAGTTTGATACAATTTCCTCATGGTTACTATTACTAAATATACTCGTACATAAGTCGGTATTTATGATGTATGGCAACTACAGAAATTTTGTACCCGATAACACTGAAATCGTGATTAATGACCAGCATCTAAAAAGAGTTCAAAGCTGTGAATATCTCGAAGCAACTTATGACTGCAACATGAAATTGGATGTACAAATGTACATTAGTGAAAAAAACAAAAATACTTGGTGTTTGTATTCTACAAGCCTGAGAAAATTTTACCACAGAAACAGCTGTTACAAATATACACGGTCTTTTTCACATTATGTATATGGTGTTACGGGATATGGTGGACTCATGACGCATCCTTAACAGGATGTTAATCTTTAAATAGGCTTGAAAAACTCATTTTTAAAATAATGGGAATAAATGAACAGGATCCAGGCAAACCGTTAAATATCAGACACGTTTTCGCAATGAAATCTATGTTTATGAATATATAGTTCAAAGTTTGTAAACTACAATAAAGAACTTAGTCTTACTATGAATAAAGAATGTAATGAACTATAATGAAACTATATATGTTTATGATTATATACTTCAAAGCGATTTTGGTAGTATTAATAATAATAATTATTATTAATTTTTCGAACGTGAGCTTGCCAACAGTAACATTCCCTTTCACACACACACACACACACACACATATATATATATATATATATATATATATATATATATATATATATATATATATATACACACACACACACACACACACACACACACACACACACACACATATATATATATATACACACACACAAACACACATCATTTCAAGGTTCTAGATCTGGGTCTTACTATGATGGCCCGCTCCAAAGTCGTCAACAATTAAATAAAAACTATAAATATAAAAAAAGTAAATTTTAAAATAAACGAATAGCTAAAACAGCAGATTTACAAGTTCAAGGAAATTCTTAAACAGTAAGAATTTTTCCAGAATTGTGGTTTTCCATAAATAAAACCACTGTAATAATTTTCGTTTTTGCATACAACACAAGTTTTAGTTTTGGTTAACATAGGTTTTGACTTAAAAGTCACCACAGAACATCTGTTTACTTTCAAGTACCGGGAAAACTTTCAAGTACGTCAATAAATTCAGTGATAAAAAGCAACATTAAATAACTTAGCTAAAATTTAAAAATAACTCTAATTTAAAATTTAAAATTACTAATCTAAATTCAAACTAGCAGTAACAAGATTTTAAAATTAAGACTTTTTTTAGTAATAAATGATTCTGTACAATTTCGTTCAATCTGAAATTTAAAGGTACAAGTTTCTGATTGTGATTTTACTATCCCACTCTGTTTAAAGGTAATATTTGAAAGTTTCAAGAAAATAATTAAAAGAAAAACTAAAAGAATCCGCACTTCTGCCGAGGTTTACCAAATAATCCCCAGCAAGGTCTGTAGCTTATTGATTCCACCCCAAAAGCTAATTTCACATTCAACCCTCGAACCAGCTATTAAAGTCGGAGGATAAACAGATTTTATGCATCGTTGCTTTCTTTATTGAATTTCTTTGTTAAATTGTATAAATTAACGTTTGTACTTTTGTTAATTAAAATTTGTTGGAATGTTTATGTAACCTGAAATAAAAGAAAACGGGTTTACATTCAGAATAACTTATGCAAACTTTTTGAATTCTTAATTAGTCTGGAAATTAAGTTGTGCTGATCTATTTTTTAATTATTTGATTTGTATGACATATCATATGTTCAGTTTTTAATATTAATATTTCGGTAACCATGCTAAACCGGTCAACATTTTTCTTGAAAGACACAAAAGTTATTGTATTCTTTTAAACGCGCGTAACTAACGAGTTACGCAATACAAAGTGTTTTCCAAAAAATGTGTTTAAAATTTATTGGACATTTTTAGCGCAATTGAGGGTTTTTTCCAGGCATAAGCTTTTTTTTATGCCAACAGTGTTCCTGTGATGAAACCATACATTATGTACGCAATAATAATTATCATTGAATATTTCAATACTTTAGCACACGTAATAGTTGTACCCCTTCCCTCTTAAATAAGACTTATTCTAAAGCTTGTTTCCGTTAAAAATGTTTCTTTAGGAAACCTGCAATAAAATTGCGTATCTCCTGTGACTTCACATACATTTAGGACGTGTTCTTTATGAAGATTTTCTATAACTTTCTTAGTTCATTAATTATAATTACTGTTTTTGTAAAGAAAGAATGTTGTAATCTGCTAGTTCAAAGATAGAGCCACTTAAGAGTAGTCGAAAAAAGTTAATATTAATTCAGCATTGCTAAAAACTTAATTTTTACAGTTTGCTGTAAAATAATTTTGTGAATAAAGAATATTATGAAGTTCGAAGTGAGATTCCGTTGAATTGCTGATTCATTTAAAATTTTTATTCAATTCGTCCTTCAGTCCTTGCCTTTCTTAATAATATGTACATATTTCACAAACACTGGCACGATTTTTTCCGTTTGTGAATTAATTTTGTCTCGACAAATTGAATTCATTACTTAAATTGTAACTTTTATCCATTTTTTTCAACTTTCCAAAATCGATACACACCCTTTTCACAATGTGAAATTACCTTTTACAACTGTTGTGTAAGAGTTAATCCAAGTAATAAGTTAATCAGTTCTGAAAATAAGGCATCCTGTAGAAGGTTAGATTTTATCATTTAGACTACACCCTCTATTGGAGGACCAATCTGGTAATGCAGATATTAATTTTGAACAGCCAGTATTCTATAGACATACCTGATCAAATGTCCTGGATGTCCTACTGTACAGTAGCCGGTGTTTGGTCGCTGCGGTCAGCAAGGTCACTGCCATTAACTACACATTTTGACTGTACCACTCTGATAGACCGCAAAAAAGTAAAAATGTTTTAGTTTCAGTAATACCGAACTGATGGTCGGATTTAGTGGAAGGTCTGTCTCTAGCCTCTGCAACGGATTAACTGCAATTTTTTGTTATTACAAATGTTCCTTCATAAAAAGAACCTTAGTATTATATATTGTAACCAGAGACAGCTGTTACAGGAAGTTTCTGAAAGAAGCACTAACGTGACGAAACTGCTCGGACTTCACTATTCACTGTTGGACTTGTCGCTTGTTGTGCTAGTTGAGAAGTGAACCAGGCGGTCAGTATATTTAGGCCCTTAGAACCGACCTGATTTACATGTTTAATCTTGGAAGTTTTTTTAAGAAACAATTAAGTTACTTTACGTAACAGTAACATAAAATTACGCAAACATATTTTACATAACATCTGTTTAAATATTATTAAATAACATCTATAGTGTAACACTTGTACATAATTATAGATTCTGTTATTCTTACCAAAATTAATAAATATAATGTTTTACTTATTTTATTAATTTTTACATTTTTAACTTTCTAATTCTACCATTATTGTATAATATTTATTCCATTCTCACCTTTCAGTATTCCAAATACGTAGTTTATCTATGGTTATATCCTTACTTTTGTAATAAATATTGCTACTCAATGATTGACATCTCTGTGATAACCAGCTGTTTCAACCATCAGCTGTTCTATAAAGTCTTAGTTTCATTTCGTTACTCTTAACTTGATTTCACTGCACCACAAAATGCACCATACCGGGTGTAAAGAATTATTCAATTAAAAAAATGAAAAATAATGATTCATAATAAACAAAATTTATTTAATAATTTTACATATTATATAAAACCTTTTTAAAATATTTTACCAATTTGTTTACACACACACACACACACACACACACACACACACACACACACACACACACACACACACACACACACACACACACACACACACACACACACACATATATATATATATATATATATATACACACACACACACACTTGTGGTAAGTTCTGTTAGAAGAGACTACAAAAAATTGATTGCCATATTTTAGTTCTACTATATATTGGAAAAACCGTGTTCGGTTAAAGACGTGTTTTGTTTACGAGAAATACTTTTATGCTTCAAACACTTTTGTTTCCTTTTTTTGGCAAGTTAAAAATTAAATTAATAAATGCGAAGAATCAACGCATCTAACGAAAGTATCCAACGACGTCAATAACTGTATTCTCCATGGGTCATATTGTTAAAAGTGGACAAATATGTTTCAGTTTTATTTCTCAAAATCTTGATTTTTACACGTGCTCATTATTATGTACCCCGCAGATTGTAAGCGGCCTGCATCTGTAACAGATGACTAAGTGGGTGGGATGTATCTATGGTAATTGCGGGCAATCTGTCAAGCACAGGTTTAGACTTGACGTTTGAAAGACCTAAGTTTGTTTTAGCCTAAGACAAGTTTAGGCTCGGCTAATATTTTATGTGACTTGCTCTTGAAGAGCAGTTGTTTCAAACGATCGTGCCGCGTTTTTACATGCAATACCGGAACCAATGTTTTTTGTTGAAGTGATTGCATTTAGCAAAAGGTAAACCAGCAATAAACAATTATTGCAATATTAAGAGTTGATGAGATTTGAAAATATTAAATTCATATAATTCAAGGTTTTTAACTATTCAGTTCGTGATGTGTGGATACATTAAACAAAGGCGAGGTGTGGAAAAGCTGTACAGAACATTAATTAATGGTTAATTGCTATTGGGAAATGAACATATTGGAATGATGGTGCTGCCATCATGCTGAGAACTAGATCTGGGACGTTATATAGAGCACTGATCCTATCCTTTAGATTACTCTTTGAAGGATCGTTAAACTATAGTGTATATATATATATATATATATATATATATATATATATATATATATATATATTCAAGATACCCATGGAACATAGTTCATTTTTTCGGAGTTGGAGTTGGCAAAAGTTTTGGATACTCTCTTCTCTTTACAAGTATTCAAAAAATTTGAAGGGACTTTCCAACTGTAAAGAGATCCTGGATTATGAATTAAGTAAAATAATTAATTTAAATATAATTTCTATTATATTTGTTTAGTATAAGCTAAATAAAAAGGACCAAGCTTAAAATATATATTGTTATAGATTGTGTGTGTGTGTGTGTGTGTGTTAGCACGCTCACGTTCGCAATTTTGGTAAGATATAATTAAAACTGAGCATACAAACCAATTGAAATTAACAAATTAAATTTTACGGAAGACAAGACAGGACGGAAGTTCATTTCCTAATTTTTAATGTAACTTTAAATTTTAAAATGTCGATATATACAGATTTTAAGGTTATTTATGAAGGTGAAATCGGACGTTTTAAAGAAGGGTAAGGTAAAGAAGCGATTTTTGGAAATTCGCTTCGATTACGTCAATGAGTGTTCTAAATCTACCCAAAGAAGTTATTTTTCACTTCAAGAAGTTTTCAGAAGAAGAAATATAAGCTGCCATTGTACATTTTTTTGTCAGGGTAGTATTTTTTCATTTTCTCATTTCAGCTGTCAGGGTAGTATTTTTTTCATTTTTTCATTTCAGCTGTCCGGAAGTATTTTTTCATTTTTTCATTTCAGCTGTCATGGTAGAATTAAAAAAAAAAATCATTTCAGCTGTCAGGGTAGTATTTTTTTAATTTTTTCATTTCAGCTGCCAGGGTAGTATTTTTTTAATTTTTTCATTTCAGCTGTCAGGAAAGTATTTAAAAAAAAATTTTCATTTCAGCTGTCAGGGTAGTATTTTTGTTAAAAGTGCTTGATACATTGTTCAGTGTTGACATATTTTTAAAATTGTCTTCGATCACTACAGCAATACAGCTGTGTGTTGATAGTGCATTTATTTTATGTGTGCATTATTCTGTCGGAGGCAGCTGAAGTGAGCAGCTGATGGACTTAGCAATCCCACCGTACCTCTAGCTCATACTCTTCTCACTCACCTACTGAAAACAAGCGCACGCACGCACACACACACACACACACACACACACACACACACACACACACACACACACAACATTACTAACTATAAACTGTAAAACGAACCGTGCTGATAGAATGAATGACATTGTCCTAATGGCATATCAAACAGAGCCCTGGCGACCTCCCGTGTACCTTAGCCTTACCCATGCATGCAGGGTTTTCTATAAGCAGATCTTATTTCCTTAGGTACTTGTAGGGTGTTTCCCCATAAGTAAAAACATAAAACAAAATGAGTAGAATCTCACATTACAAGAACAAGGTTAGCAGTTTGAGTAGAACCTCCGTAATGAGGGTGAAAAGGAGGAAAAAATTAAAGGGATTCAGCGGAGCAAGCGTCTGCAAGCACCTCAATGGGAAACAGGGAAGTCATCAATTAGAAGTGGAGGCGTTACTAACCTTGAATCCTCTACAAATCCTAGATTTTATTAAGAGTCTAGGACTGGAAACGGCGCTGTAACTGAACATCTCAGGAATATAGAAATGAGTCATTATAGGTCTATTAAGATCGCTGTGCAATAGTAACCCTAGAAATTCATTCATTCATTCATAGATGACATTATAATTATATTTTAACAAACAAACTAACCAATTCAGTAAGGTAGAAAAGATCAGCCGTCTACTTCTGTGAATGAAATTTACATCACAAATAAAATGTATAATATTTTCGAGTTATTAATTTTAGAATCTTTCATCCAGAAAGTATTAGATAAAATTTAAAATTTAAATGATATTAAATGCATACAGAAGTACATTTAAAATCCACGGGTTTCTTAAAACTTGCTTCAAACTTTCTAACGAGAATAACAATATTTCATGTCACGTTTTATATTGCATTGTAAGTTCTTTACAAATATACAATTTGTTTGGAAACAAACTTAGCAAATACACATTAAAGTGTACCGTACCCGTGACTGTAAAGTTACCGTATCTGTGACTTTAAATAACATCCTATTATATTTAACGGGATAACAAATGTAAGTAGGTAACTTTTAGCGCAAGTTTCGTAGCTTGATAAATGCATTTCATAAAGTTTTATAATAAGTTAAAATCTGAAACTATTTTTATAAAATACAGCGTAACGAATTCGTATTGTCAACAATTGGTTTATACATTTTTGGCTTTATTAAAGGTAATTTTTATTGGCGATAACAAATAAAGCGTATAAATCAAATTAAATCAATCTGTATCGCTAAATACCCGAAGCAGTGTCAAACTACGCGTATAGGTAGCGCCCTGTTCGCCTTACCGTCAAGGAAAAGATTTAAAAATTTCTTTCCGTCATACAAAATGTTCGCTGTTGCTAATGAGTGCTGAGTTACTAGCACACTTTAAAATGGTCGTACAACACAATTCTAAGGCTTCAAACATGGGCCCATATGAAGTAAGAAAGGGAGTGCGTCACTCGTGATACACGCCGCCTATTTTGAAGACGAGCGTGCGTCATTTGTGACACCCTCACCATACCGACAATTGCAGCATGCGTCAATAATGACACACGTCGTTGTGAACGTGTTAATGGAGAAAGAGCATAAAATTGCCAATAATTTTGGTCCAGTTACATTTTTTCTAAAAACATTACGGCTACCGGTTGGTGACGAACCCGATCAGTCGTGGAACGGTTTCCAAGGATAATTAAGAATATACCTACTGTCCTTTGAATTCTTAGTTTAATAAGCTAGCAAGGTTGGCCCGCGAAGCTGGCAAGGTGTTCCCAGTTCAATCTAAAATAGTTTTTCATTGATGAATGCAATTTTCTTAGCGACAGAATTTTGTTTCGTTTATTTTAGAACTGGGTCAAATCATTTTATTGTCAGCTTAACTAAACCCTTGGTAGGTATGCAACACTGAAGATAAGCTACCAATCCTTGCAAATCCCTACTGAGGTACAAAGTCCCTTGCATTATACTGTGCTGTGCACTGTAGGAAGGATTAATCCAGTACTTTGTACTCTGTATACTGTTTGGCTGCAGAATAACAGCTGCATGCAATATTACTGTTAATGTTCCACTTAACTATTGTCAACTGTTTCAAATGAATGTATTAACAATCGCAGCTCGTAGTTGTCTAAAAGAATTATACTTCAACGTAAACTTTTTTGAAACTCTAATTTCACCATCGTATTATTGCACGTATGTTAAAACTTTTCAAGCCTTCAAATAAAATTTATTAATTTCAACAGATTTTGAAAATTAAAAATATTAATCTATGCAATTTTTAACTCTGATTACGATGTTGAAATTCCACTTGAAAAATATCTAAGTTAAAATTTATGAATTTTAAAAATTCGAAATGGCCACTATTTTGAAACTGTTGAACGAATTTTGCTTGTTAAAAATCTTGGTAACAATCGCCGCTTTCAAAACTCATTTTCTAATTAAAATTAGCTAAAAAATGATTAGCGTTATTCTAATAATAATAATAAATAAAAAAAAACAAGTTGGCTCATTGACGTAATGGAAGCGAATTTCTGATATTTTTTGTATAGAATCATTTGCAAATCTGATTATACTTAATTTTAGCAGCGATAAAATCTGTAAACTTAGCATTTTAAAACTACATATAAGATTTTACTGGAAATAGGAGAATGAACTTTGATTGCTGTCAATTTATTTGTTCTAATTTAAATGTATTTTAAAAATTAAAATAGTTACGATTTTAGGTCGAACTAAGTCACATTTTCCAAAAATATATGGAATACATTAAACAACATTTTTAAAGATATGAAATGAAATTACTGTCATTTTGAATTTCTTGAATTAATTTCGTTGAGTAACGAACTTATACAAGCTATTAACGACACACACACAAAAAATTATATTTATATTTTTTAACAACCACTCTGAAAGTTTTCTGAAGTTTGATTTCGTTGCACATTTTAAAGTCTCGGATCTGGGTTACTCCAATAGCTCATTTTCCGCTGAGAGCTAAAACAATTTCAGGTAGACCCCCCCCCATGAAAGGTGGAGATTAGTTTATTTATAGAAAAATCAAGAATTGTAGTTAATTCAGTACGTCCTACTTAAGAACCTAATTATTAGGTTCTTATAAAATAATTTTGTTTTGTTATTAAAGAAACTACACAAACTAAATATTCCTTTCAACGTTTTTGTGTAGACCTGCAGTTTTTGTTGAGTCAGGATATTGTTCGAAGTTCAAGTTTTGTTTTCAGTCACCAACGTCAGACATAACTTTAAATTAGAAATCAGTTTTCCTATTCGAGAATTTTTCGTCGTTCTTTATGCTTCATTGTTAACACTTATAGAAAGCCTCGTTATTACCTTTAACATATTCTAATTCTTTTCATGAATTATAAACAAAATTTAATATTGTATTAACATTATCTATCATATTCGTTGTAGTTTATCTAAAAATCTGTTTCTAAAACTACCGACAACAGTTAGAAAATTGCAATATTTTTTCTAAACTAATTCATTAGATTTTAAACAGTTATTTTCATTTGTGCGTTTAAGGTATAAGCAAATAATATGACTGCAAATATCTGTTTATCTTTGTTTTTTTTAAATTTATGGTTGAATCACAAATTCATGTTTTCAAAAATTGTTTTACCGACTACAGTTATCTCTTATATAAAAGGTAATGTCCTAACTGACTGACTGACTGACTGATCAACGTACAGCCCAAACTATAAAACCTAGAGCCTTGAAATTTTGAGGATACATTCGTTTTAATATGTAAGCGCGTACTAAGAAAGGATTTTGCAAAACAATGATTTTAATGCCATTAAACTACTTGCCCAGTCCAAATTTAATAAACAACGTACAGCCAATACTACGAGTATTATAGTTAGAGACTTGAAATTTTCAAGCTACATTCTTACAACAATGTCAAGATGCTCTAATAAAGGATTTTTTAAAAAAATGTGATTTTTGACGCCATTAAACTACTTACCCAGTCCAAATTTAATAAACAACGTACATCCAATACTATTATAGCTAGAAACTTGAAATTTTCAAGGTACATTCTTACAACAATGTCAAGGTGCATTAATAAAGGATTTTGTAAAAATTTGATTTTAACACCATTAAACTACTAACCCGGTCCAAATTTAATAATCAACGTACAGCCAATACTATTATAGCTAGAGACTTGAAATTTTCAGGGTACCTTCTTAAAACATTGTTGAGATGCACTGAAAAAGGGGTGCACTGAAAAACGATTTTCCAGTATGCAACCCCGAAAAAGGTAAACATGAGGTACAACAATTTTTATTGGAAAAATATATTTTTCATCTGACCTTCTTAAAACGTAACATAGTCACTCTTAAGTATAAGTAATGAAATATATTGTTCACCTTTTCCCCAAAACGCATTACCTAAAGAGATTGAAAGAAGGTATAGAACATAAAAAAGGGGTACAATTTTGTATTGAAAAAATATGTTTTTTAAATGTATGAAACACATATTCAACATTTTTCTGAATTCATCCCCTAAAAGAATAAAAATGGAATAAGAGTTATCATGGGAGAAAAAAAAGAGTGTTTGCATTGGAGAAAAATATTGTTTATCAAATTTTTTTAAAAGTAAACAAAATATTTTAAAACACAAATTATGATACACGCAATTCAGTATTTCCCCCCAAATTCATCCCCTAAAAGGACAAAAATATAGAATAGGTATAAATGTTTGTATTGGACAAAAATATTCTTGATAAGATTTTTTAAAATTCGAATTGAACACGTTTGAAGACAATAAAACAACATATTCAGGTTATAATATTTTTTCATATTCACTGTAAAATAAACACGAGTTTAGATGATCACGCTCTTATTAATATATTTTTTTACGACGGGTAATGCTAGTGTGTTTATATATTAGTGTTGTCCAAAAACAGTAAACTTCGCATTATACTCTTAATTAATTGTCTACCTATCTCTCTACGACAGCGCTCTAGCCATTTCCGTTAATTTAACCGGTAACCGTAATATTTAGGGAAAATGTTACTGGATCTGCTTTGTTGGAAATTTTATGCTCATTCTTGACTGTACGGTCAAAATTATAGTAGATCTTGCCGTTCGGCCAATATTATAGGAAATAGCCAGCAACTACAGTCGTCATTGTTAAATCAAAGGCCGCCATCTTGGAGTAGAAGTGAATGAGAAAACACATTACAGATACTTTGTTTGGACATTCGGTCAATAAACAAATTTGGAGTAAAATATGATTTCCTTAAGTGGCCGATTTTAAGTTTTTTTTCTTTGACACATTTAATCGAATCGATCCTTTAGTTCAGTATACAGTGATGTACACAAACACAAAAGGCTGTATGTTATCGTTTGACTTCCTTCCAGAAACTTATGACTTTTTATGAGAGCAAAGGAAGAAAAAAAGTTTAATTTGATTAGTTGTACAGTGGAAGAACTTGTACTTCCCTGATGGCATCTGTCTCCTGTCATAAAGGAAAGGGAAGCGACATGAAAAGCAGAATTTCGAGGAATTGGATCAGTTACTTTCATGGAGGTATAGCTGATGAAAAACCAGAAGAAGATGTGGCCATGAGACTAAACAGAAGATGCAGTTTTAGGACTGGTGTGGAGAAAAAATGCTCGATAATATTTTCCATTAAGTAAATTATGAGAATATTTAACTTTAATATGAGCTAATTCAACACATTGGAGTGGATACATGGAAAATATCAACTATACTGAGCAAAGACTGCATGTTTCCATTACCAAATATCTTCATGATTGATTTAAAGCCATTTTTGAGGCAAAAGACAGATATGTGGTTTCGGTTTCACGTGTTCTTTTAACGTTACTATATAAAGCATATGTTTGCTGAAGATAATATATGGAGAAAATACATTACGAATCGGTACAAAAGTAGAAGAAGAAGAAATAGAAAAGGTCACACAATATGGGTAGGCATTACAAAGCGAGCTTTGAAGTGGAACACGGCTGGGGAAAGAAATAGAGGCAGACAAAGACAAACAGAGCAGGAGTGTGAAGAGTGGCGGAAAGCTCGGCAGCAGATCAAGATGGAGGCAGGGAGCGGAGTTCAATGGAGTCATGTTCTGAATGCTGTAGGCTGTGTTCCACTGGGAATGAAGAGGATTAAGTAAGTACTTATTACAAGTGGCTTTTCATATAAGTTCAATCTATTTCCCGATAAAGACGTACTAAATGTGCTCGAAGAAACATTCTACGTAAAGAAAATGTGTTTATTGAAATAATGTTTTAATTCTTACACTTTCGGCTTTTGAATCTAAGATTTTAATGTTAGCTTTGCCGAGAGGAGTGAATAGAAAAAAATGTCCCGAACCTTTTTAATGTAACGGAAATATAAAACGGAAAAGAACAAACGAATTTTTTCGTCAATTTCGGTCACTTCTGTTTTCTTCCTGCTTTTCGATACAGTACACGCGTATTGTGTGAAAACATTGTGTTGCTTTGGTTTCGGTACATTTGCTTACGTAAGAACATGTGCACGTTGTAACCGTTTATAACAATTGTTGTTAATATTGCTAGTTTTTAACAACATAACCTGAACTTATTATAGCCCGTCAGCTATTCAATGAAATCAGCTGATCGTTACGAAATTAGTTTAAGACGACTGATCTTTTCACCATAACTACAGTAAATAATATCTAAGCTTGGTCCTAGTATTTATTTAAACAAAACAAGATATTTGTAAACGTATCATCAAAGTAATTATATATTCAGCAAAAGATAGCATTAACAAAAGCTTCGATTCTGTTGGTAACTCCGATGAGCCCTGCAAGTGTACTTTTTAATTGGTTTTGAGATTTTGATGTACTTGTCGGTTTTAAGTTTCTGTGTAGAGTTTTATTATTTGGAAATGAGAGTGTGCGTGTGTGTGTTTTGCACACAATTGGAAACTGAACTAATTTATAGATTTTGATGATATAATTTGGTACTTTTACACTTTTAAATCTGATTTTTGTCAGAAACCTACCAAAACCAAAACTTTCTGAAAACTAGGCCTAACGATTTTGATAAAAATTCGCTCAAATGTGTCGCAATAACTTTCCAAACATATTTTTATTCAAACTTGGAACAAGAATGTTGTAAATAGCTTAGAACTATATATCAGTTTAACATTTTCAAAATAGCGGTCATTTAAAATCTTTAAACATTCATAAAATTTTTAAAAATATGATTCAACCACCATAATCAGCATAAAAAATTGCATCAATTAGACTTGCGAATATTTAAAATATGTTAAAATTATGAACTTTATTTTACGTCGGTCAAAGTTCATTTTTCATATTTTTTAGATATATTTTAAAAATACGTAATGTTTTGGAACTATAAAAATCTTTCTAAATTTTCCATATCATTTTAAGATTGCGCTAAAACGTATTGCCTATGATGAACCGTGATCCAAGTTAAATATAAATTAATATATTTTTACCATTCTCGAGTAAATGAAAAAAAAACTCTGACCGCCGTCGGTTTTTTCCAATCTAGCCACTCGTACATTTCTCGTATTTTTCTAAGTCATACAATTTCATAAAAATGTTCCACTTTTCATAATACTTTTAAGTATTACAGTAACCTGTAACGCTTACTATATTAGCTCGCAAAGGATTGTTTGCGCATAAGTACGTGGTTTTCAAATTTATCTACGAACAGTAAAACGTTTTTGTTTTAAAAAACAATCGTTAACGAAATGAAGGTATGTTAAATTTGATATTTGCAGAGCAACAAGTATAACGGGTTTCAGGTCAGATGAATCCACTCGCTTTTAGATTCGTGCAATTCCCCGAGTAGTCGGCAAACATTAATTCTAGCCAAAGTGTTTGCTGGCACGGTGCAGTGTGCTTGTTAAAAATGCAATCTTTTGTTGATTTTAAACCATTGTAATCACTTAAAGAATATAATGTTATCAAAATAGGTCAAGTAATTGTTGTATAATAAATTTTAATGATAGAAAGGAAGACAACTGGAAGTTGAAATGGATGATTAACGTCGAAGCGGGATAATTTTTTTTTTTTTTTTGTTCGAACAAAAAGTTGATTCAAAACTGAAACTATTCAACTAACCTTATGTAAGTTCAACAAAAATATGTTTTAAATTTTAAGTAAAACCATTAAGCTTCGTTTATATTCAGAACGGATAAAATGAGCCTTTCTTAGATCAAAACCGTTCAGTAGTTTGAGTTGTAGAAGCGTCGAAGTCGAAGAAGAAGAGGTTAAAGAATGGTTAAAAGCGTTATTTTCAAATCGTTTCCCACGCTTTGATTTTAACGATTTTCAAAATTTTATATTTCATTATTACCATACTGTTATTACCTTTTAGATATAAATACTAACAACTCTATAGCAGTTTTCGTTTCTAAGTTATGGATAGCTGAAAGTTGGTACACATGTCCTCCCGTATATATGGAACTGCAGCAGATCGGGTGACTATACGGGGCGGAACGCTGCCGCGTTCCTTAATATACATGCAGCATCTCGGGAGACACGGCAGGGCGAAACGCTCCCACGTTTCTTGATAGCGAATTTCCATTGGAAAATAGATATTTGGGCGGCCATCATAGTAAGGTCCAGACTGGGAATCTTAAAACGACCGATCAAATCTAATCTCCAGATCACTTTCTAAAGTATAATTTACATTTATGTATAAGTGCTAGTACGCTCACAGTACAGTGTTGGTTCGATTTTGTCCAAACTTGTAACGAAAATCGAGTTTGGTAAAACCTTAGACAAGTTAGTCACACAGAAATAATAGTAATTAGTGTAAAAATGGCGATCATATTAAATATTAAAAACTCTCAAAGTTTTTTTTTTTAAATCTGATTTAACCATCATACTCATCATTAACAAATTTCGCGTTCATGATATCAAATTAAACGATTTCCTAAAATGTTTTCAACAGCTGAAGATCGGTTTGATGGTTCCTTGTTTGTTAATTTAGCGCATTTTATAACTGGCAGTCACTGTTACTGACAGTTCTGTTACTGAACTAAAAATAAAAATCATATATCATGTTTCTCTTCCTTTTTATTTTAATTACAATAATTTGTTCGAAAACACGACACATTATCATAGCTGGTTTTTAACACTATAACCTAAAACCTATGGAGATTAATATAAAACGACTTATCTTTTAACAGAACTAGCAAAATTAAATTACCGATACATTTTATGTACCTAAATTGGTCAAATTTCTTCGTAGTTCCCGAAGTGTAGTGGTAATCCCGTGTGTCTCACACCATGCAAGGTCTCCGGTTCGATCCCGGCGAAAACACAGCATTTTTTAATTATAATTAATACGAGATTTGCGATGGCCAAAATATAGTCTACTGTTTTACATATTATTATTATTTGCGTATAGACCCTGTTGGATCACGCAAAGCACTCCGACTCATGTCTTGTTCCTTCTAATCCTCCACACCTGTCCCCATGGATCCTCTTCCGCTCCTCCGTCCATTTTACCCCTGCTCTCTTTGGGATTTCATTCTCTGGGACCTTCCAACCGAGCATGTTTCTCCTCAATGCGTTCCTGTCTTCAACGTCTGTTGAGTCTATTTCTGCGTCATGTAGGTCTATTCTGACTTGTGCGATCCACGTCGTTGTTGATTTGACTCTTTGTATATACTTAAGGATTCTGTTGGCAAGTCTCGTTGTTGGGAGTCTACTGATGTGTCCATAGAACCGAAGCCTCCTTCTTCTGGTATCAGCTGCCAGGTTCGATATCTTCTCTGTGGTCTTCCGGGAGTGTAACCTGTATCCATCTTCTGTTAATCTCGGGCCAAGGATCTTCCTCAAGACTTTGCGTTCTTCCTTCAAAATATCCTCCATGGTAGCTTTTGTGTGGAGTGCTAGCGTCTCGCTTGTATATAATACCTCCGGTTTTATGACTGTGTTGTAGTGTCTGATTTTTGTGTGCGTCGATATACATCTCTTGTTGTAGATATCACGCGTTATACCAAGAGCCCTCTTTATTCTCAGTAGCCTTTGCGCAGCCTTCACGCCACCTGTGGGTTCAAGAATTTCTCCCAGATATTACTGTTTTATATATATATATATATATATAAACATATTCCTCGTACTACTCGTCTTGCAAAATCAATATCACCACCAACCCTAAAACATGATACATGTTAAAATTGCACCAATTAGCATTTAAATTTAAAAAATATGTTAAAATTAAGGAGTTGATTTTACGCCGGTCAAGATTGATTTTCATATTTTTTTGGTATTCCCAAAATACGTAATGTAATAGTTAAAATGCTAGTAGTCGTATATGCAGATTTTATTTTTGATTTTGACGATGCGTCAAACGTACCATAATTAAAAAAATGGTACGTAGATAATGAAGTGAATACCTAAAATTGCCTTATTACTTAAACTTTCATTCCGTTTCTTTTTGGAACTTTTATTCATTTTTTTAAGTTTTAAACTTGATACAAACCCTCCTTTCGATGTGAAATTGCCTTTTATAACCTAAAAATTACATAAACACGTTCTAAGTAACACAATAATTTCGTAATACAACACTTGTATGTAATTATATCTTCTATTATTATTACCAAAATTTATAAATATAAATATTTCATTTATTTTATTCATTTAAAAATTTTAATTTTCTAATTTTACCATTACTTTATTTAATATTTATTCCATACTCGTCTTTCAGTACTCGAACCAAGTAGTATATCTATGGTCAAGTCGATTGATTTTGTTATACATGTTAAAGTTATTCACTGACTGGCATCTATATGATAACCAGCTACTCTCAATTCGATGCAGCACACAATAAGCTGTACAGGGCGTAAAATAGTATTAATTAAAGAAATATTTAGATAAATTATTACTTTCGGAAATTCGCTTCCATCATGTCAACGAAACAGCTGCAAGCCGCGATTAGTCTAAATTTTTTGGAATTGATGATATTTTTGAATTATTTTTGTGTTTTCAGATTTGAGATACTTCATAAGTACTTCAGGTAATTGTGTTTGACTCTACTCATATCATTTAAAACACCAATTATTAATCGAACAAAAAGGCAGTGCTAAGTCTTTTTAATATTAGTATTGATCTGCCTAGGTTTTGGTAACGACGTAGGTATGTAGTAACAAGAGGTGGCTTCTGATCGGTTTTAAATTATGTCTGCATCACACGGCATTACACATCATTACTTTGTGGCCGGCCGGAATCAAGAACAAGCAAGTCTGGAAAATATTGAATATATTTGACCGAGTAAAGCCAGGTCTCTGATATATTTGGTTTATTGGTTATGCAGTTTTGGCCAAACGTATTGACCTATTGTTATCCAATTTGGTACAATGCCCGAACAACCTGTAACAGTTTTTCTTATTTATTTTCGTTTCAAAATGGCGGAAACGATTTTTTTTTAACGATAACGAATATAGTTGCTGGTTACTTGATGTAATACAGGCTAAAGGTTTCGCCCAATCACAATTTTGACAGCTTCATGAAAAAAATTCTATTATTGAACCAAAAATAAAAGTTATTTATCATGTTTTCTCTTTCTTTTTATTTTAATTACGTTAAATACGGTTACCGATTAAAGTTAAATTACACTTGACGTGATAGAAGCAAATTTCCGAAAGTATTTTTCAAATTTCTGATTTCATCATCACAATCAGCGTTGAAGTCTGCATTTGTTAATATTTTAAATATTCAAATTACATTCAAAAAACAAAAATATACCCTGATCTGTGACAAAAATCTGTTTATTAATTTTCACTGATTTTGGAAAATTCATAATGCTAATTTATGCAGATCTTAACGCTGATAACAATTTATCAAAATTGATAATTAAAAATTATCGATTATTATGTGTTAATATATTGTGTGTAATTATATGTATATATATATATATATATATATATATATATATATATATATATATATATATATATATATATATATATATATATATATATATATATATGTGTATATATATATATATATTTATATATATATATATATATATATATATATATATATATATATATAACAATTTTAAGGAATCCTCAAAAAGGGGTCTAGATGTCAGGGGTCTAGACCTTATTTCAAGTCTGCTCCAACAGCTCATTTTTCCAATATAAAGCTATTTTACAGTGTTCTCTCGCTAGGCTGATGCCTTATACTCTTTTTGGAAACTTTTATTTCGTCACAATCAGAGTTAAAATCTGTAGAAATTATCATTTCGTATTTTCAAATTATACAGGAATTACGAAATGAACCCTGACCGCCGTGAATTCAATTTCTTAATATTTTAAAAAGTTTAAGATTTCAAAAGCCTCGAAGCCATGGCATATATATATATATATATATATATATATATATATATATATATATATATATATTGCCATGGCTTCGATATATAGTGGATAGCGTACTAGGCTTTCACCCCGAGGACCCAGGTTCGATTCCCGGCGAGGGCTTGGCATTTTCATACGCTATACATCATCCCATCGTCTGCATTAGCCCAAGTGTGCACAATAATCGGATGTTAAAAAAAAAAAAAAAAAAATGGAAGGCGAACAGGGTTCAATTTTATATGTTCACTACAATTTGACTGTTTAAAATATAAATGCAGATTTTATGTTGGTGAAATCAGAGTTTAAAAAAATATATAGAATTTTTTTTGAAGTCCGCTTCCATCACGTCTGCCACTACTAAATTAAATAAAAAAAATGTTAAAAATGGTGAAATTAATTAGGTGATAGGAGCATATCGTATTAAAAAAATAAATTTATCTGTTACAATAATTGCCGCTGTACATACTACAATACAATAGTTGCAATAATAACGCAATCATTCTGAGAAGGTTTAGTTTTCGTTACAATAACGAGGCCCGAAATTTAAAACATTTCTGACGTAGCGTTACTTTGGCTGCTAACTAAATCTCATTTCGTGGAAGTGTTTTCATGTGAATTTCTATTCCATTTCTTATTAACACTTACAAGTTCTGACATAAATTTCCCTCGCTAAAAAATTCCTGGTAAATAAAAATACACGAGTGAGAGGTTGGCAGCAGTGGCATTTTTCTTCACTCCGTCCCTTTTTAAGCACTTATTTTAAATTACCCTTCCTACTCGGCTTTATAGTAAATATACCCTCTTTCTTTATTAAGAGGGTTTAGGAATTTGTTTGTTCAACTTTATTAAATAATTCCATAAATAAAAGCGTCAGCATTGTTCGTTCTGGATGTCTGCAAAGTTCTCAAGTTCGCGAAAGTTTTTGGAAGTATTTGTAATAATGGAGGCACGCAGCTGTCTCGTTGACGAGATTTAAGCGGATTTCTAAAACGGAAGCGTATTACTAGTTTTTAGGTAGATTAATTTTTAGGTAGAAAAGCGCTCGACCGTCCGTCCGAAAAAAAGGGCTTGCCAAAAAAATATGTAGGGGAAATTAAGTGGTAAAATTTTAATAATGTTATGTAACTCATTCTGAACACACACACACACACACACACACACACGTCCGCACTCTAATTTTGATAGGTTAGAAACATCTAAAAAATATGGTATTTAAGAAAAGTTTATTTTAGAAATTCAAAAAATGTTGTTTTTTATACCGTTTAACCTTTTGCAGTAAAGGCAAAAGTGTTTACTAAGGATTTAAAAGTCATATTCAAGTTTAGACATCAAATACATTAAAATAAGCACTTAATCATGCGTTGTAAGCTGTACAGTCCAGATGACTGAAATAGTAGTTCAGACGAAGAATTAACAGAAATAATTGGGTTATGTACTAAAACCTAATTTATTTAAAAATTATCCGTATGAAGAATTTAATATTAGATTTAGGGTCAGTAAATAATATGCTGTTTTCAATTTATGTTTAATTTCAAAATATCTGGCACACACTACAGCCGTTTCCCCAAAACAGTACTGAAAAACTTACAGCACAATGTAACTATGGAGGCAAAAAAGTAAACTGCCAACATAACCTAAAAATTACAGTGTACGTTGATCATATGTTAAAAAGCAGCCATTTTACTTAAATTAATCATGCTTTAATAGTAATAAAAGATTAGTTAGAGATCAGGTTAATCTTTGATGAAATATTTTTTAGTAGCACAATGTAAAATTTAATTAGTCATTACCTTAACGTAGCATTTGCTATTGGAGCATTGGAAATAAATGTTTTAGAATGTTTTGCTATGTATAACTTTCACTTGTGTTACCTTCGTAGCTCACGTGGGCTACTCTGAAATGCATACAAAACAGTATATTTGTATTATTGTAGCTTATGTTTAATTGTTATAACTGTACAAAATAACTGTTTGTTTTATAACGGTTTTTTCTTAAGTTTATATTAAGTACTTGAACCCTAAACGTATGAAAACTAACTTTTTGTCAATTAAATCTTGGGATTTATTGAAATAAGTGGACAGTACCAATACTGCTTACAAGTAAAGAAGTAAACAGTGTTCAATAAAAGAATTATTGTTTACCAGCTCAAAATGCCCGCCATATTGAATTCAGGCACTGTTGAACATTTTTTCAAGATTTTTCTCTGATATTTACCAACAGATAGTATAATAATTCGTTTCATTAAAGTCGAATAACAAATAAAAAAATACATTACAGCTACGGATTTGATTCCAAAACTTACGTAAAAACTAACGGTTTTAAAAAAAAATTATTAATTTCTGTAAATATATGGGCAATATCAAGTCACCAAATTTCAGCATTAGTGCCTTAACAGTATAGTTTGTTGGCGAGAGGAGCGATTAGAAAAAAGTCTACCGAACGAAAGAATGTAACGAAAATATGGAACGAACGAACAAACGAATTTCATCTATCTATTTTTGTCTCTTTCTTTCTCCTTTTCGATAAGAGTACACGCGTATTATATGAAAACTTTGTGTTGCTTTAGTTCCGGTATTTTTTCTTAGTTAAAGAACACAAGCACGTCGTAACCGTTTACAGTACATTCGAAATTGATATAATCGATTATAATAACTGTTGATATTGCTAGTTTTTAACAACAGAACCTGAAACTAATTATAGCCTATCAGGTGTTCAATGAAATCAGCTGATCGTTACGAATTAATATAAAACAAATAGGTTCACATATTTATTTATTTAAAGAAAACAAGATATACGGGTATGTAAAACATATCTTCAAACTAATTAATTATATTTGCAGAAAAGTTATCATTAACAAAAACTTCGCTGCTATCGGTAACTCCGTGAGTTCCACACGTGTACATTTTTTAAAACAGTGTTTTACTGGAGATTTAAATTCTGGTTAGAAAAAAATGTTCAGTGAATGAAATTGTTTTTTATTTAAGGATTTAAACGGAAAGCCTTTGTAAAAACTATTTGTAAATTCAATTGAATATATACAAATATGTGGGAAGTATTAACACTGCGAATTGCAGTTTTGTAGTCTTAACAGTACGGTTTGTTTAGGAAGTGAACAATGTAACATGGAAATCCCTACGTTTAGTGATAGAATTTATCTCTGTGTTTTTGAACAATACGTATTTTAATAGTACGCACTTAATCATTTTATTTTTGATCGTTTTTTTCAAAATCACCGATAATGCTAGAGTTTGTTTTCAGTTATTTGCGTGCAAATGAGTGTTTACAATATACACCCATGTTTAAAGTAAATAAATAAACGATAAACTTCATGTCTGCTTCAATCAACTCGTGCTGACTGATTCTCTGCAACACTCGTCTCGCTGAACACAACAAGTAAAGCAAACTTTCGCACGTCTTTTCTTCGTCAGCTAAAAATAAACACTTTATTGTCAGTTCTTCTTTTTCAACTTACACACTTCGTTTTGGTAACAGACTAATAACATAGCCAAGTTGCCTTTAAAAATTAAACAAAACCTATTTTGGGTTATTAAATTTTTATTTTCTGGCAGTAAAAATCTAATCTTGTGTCCAAAACATTTGACCTTGAATTATTTTATTTGTGTTTTTAAAATTTAATCCTGTACGAAATTCAAAATAGCGATTTTTCAAAACAACAATTATGTCTTAATAAAAAAAAATACACATGTGGAACTCGTAGAGTTACCGACAGAAGCAACGGTTTTGTTAATGATTTCTTTGCTGAATATATAATTAGTTTGAAGATATGATTACAAATATCTTGTTTTGTTAAATAAATACTTGCATCTAGCTTAGATATTATTTACTGTAGTTGTATTAAAAGTTCAGTTGTTTTATATTAATTCGTAACGATCAGCTGATTTCATTGAACAGCTGAAAGACATTAATAAGTTTCAGGTTTTGTTGTTAAAAACTAGCAATATTAACCACAATTATTATAAACGTTAATATTAATTTCGAAGGTATTATAAACGATTACAACGTGAACAGTAATAACTAAGGAAAAGTACCGAAACCAAAGCAAAACAAATTTGCACATAGGCCATAATACGCGTATACTGTGTAAAAGGAAGAGACAGAAATAGAGTCGAAATTCGTTTGCTCGTTTCTTTGCACATTTCTGTTACATTCTTCTGTTCGGAAAGACTTTTTTCTATTCACTCCTCTCGCCAAACAGCCAAAGCTAACATTAAAAGCTTCTCTCAAATATTTAAATAGTCCTAAATATTGTTTCTAGTTAGGGTCAGGAGTTTTCAGCAGTCAATATTGAAAAACGACCTATTGACGCAGACATTTATATGTCTAAGACTCAGTCCCGCGATCACGAGATATGCACCGATCTGGACTTAAAGATAACGTTTCGAGATATTGTTAAAATTATTTAATAACATACAGTCAGTGTTTATTTTCATATGTCAAATTTAATAGTTTCAAAATTGTGGATATTTTGACTCTGTAAATCTTCTTTATATTACCATCTTATCTTAATTTTACCATCAATGTCTGCTTTAGAAACATTTTAAAAATCAATTAAAATTTCAGACTGCTAATTATGAATAGAGTAATACTGATTTTAACGGTGAAATCGTATTTAAAAGAAATTATTTAAAAAAAATAATTTCGTCACGTAGATGTCACGCTGACGTGATAAAAACGAATTTCCAAAAGTAAAATCTTACCCTTTTTGAAATTCTAATTTCATCACAGTCAGCATTAAAACCAGCATGTAAAAGTATTTTAAATTTTCAAATTTCATTGAAAAATCGACAATGAATCTACATTTTGTCAAAACATTTTTTAATTTCAACGGATTTTGAAAATTAAAAATTTTTAATTTTGTGCAGTTTTGAACGTTGATTGAAAAGTGAAGTAAGATTATAAAAAAATTTAAGACGAAACTGTCACGAGATTTTTAGGATTTGAAATGGCCGCCATTTTGAAAATGTTGAACGCATTTTTCAAATGTAAATATGTTTATGCTAATGTATATATATATATATATATATATATATATATATATATATATATATATATAAAAGGTCATCCATATATTAAAAAGACATCTAACGATCAGAGTCTTACTATGATGGATGCTCTAGTAACTATTGTCCAATGGAAATTCATTAATAATGAATAATAGCTTCCACTACGTCAGCGAGACAACTGCGTGTCGAAAAATCTTTGAAAACAAACGTAAATTAGATACGGTAAAACGACAAATAACTTTTTATTTTTAATTCCTGCAATTGTTAACAAAAAACTCTCCGCATATATATTGAATCTTAGGAAGATAGTGTTGAATCTACTGGAAACTATCGTTACATAAATGTACGCTTATGTTTGATGCAGCTAATTGAAATTAAACAAAATCACATCGGATAGTTACAAAAACCACTGTATATTTGCCGTACCGGATTGTGTTAAATATTTTATTTCCTTATCTTATTGAAAGAGCCCGCCGCCCATCACTGCTGTTGGGGCAATATATTTTACAACCAATATCACCGCCTCTCCAATATACTGTATCTCAAAGTGTCCACCAGCGACGCTCTTATTGTCACTAGTCCGCATTCCTCTGATATTACTTCCAGCAGAACGTATTTTTATTTTCCCATCTCGTACGACCAACATAAATCTCAACACTGCCACGTTTGTAATGAGTTCCCACTTGAAGTATTATATATACGTTTTGTTTTTGAAAATATGATTTTGTAATCTTAATCATTATTGAATATACCTCAGATGAATATATGAATATGGCAGCTGAATATATGAATATGGCAGCTGAATATATGAATATGGCAGCTGAATATATGAATATGGCAGCTGAATGTATGAATATGGCAGCTGAATATATGAATGTGGCAGCTAAATATATGAATATGGCAGCTGAATGTATGAATATGGCAACTAAATATATGAATGTGGCAGCTGAATGTATGAATATTGCAGCTGAATATATGAATGTGGCAGCTGAATGTATGAATATGGCAGCTGAATATATTAATATGGCAGCTGAATATATGAATATGGCAGCTGAATATATGAATGTGGCAGCTGAATGTAAGAGTATGGCAGCTGAATATATGAATATGGCAGCTAAATATATGAATGTGGCAGCTGAATGTATGAATGTGGCAGCTGCATATATGAATATGGCAGCTGAATATGTGTGTTACGTAAAGTTACTTCGTTCTTCTTTTGAAAAACCATTCGATTAAAATTAAATTATCAGCATTCAAGACTAAGCAAGTAAATGTAGTCAGGTCAGTTCTAAGCGCATAACTGTAAGGACCGACTGGCTCACTTTTCAAATAATACCACCAGCCACCAACAATGTCCGTCTATATTTACATTGTTCTGACACATTAGTTCGTTTTTTTCAATTAAATCCTACAAACCAATTCGGTTCTGAAGCTAAAACATTTTTCTGTTTTGCTTGTCCATTGTCAGACAAATTCTGTAGTTTTAGTGCTCAGTGACCTTCCTCACTGCAGAGATTGCCGCGACTGTACAGTTCGCTTGGACATCCTGGACATCTTATCAGCCTTACACACACACACATACACAGCACGTGCACGCACATACACACACACGCGCGCGCGCACACACACACACGCGCACACACACACACACACACACACACACACACACACACACACACACACACACACACACACACACACATATTACTAATAAACATAACGTAAACTAAAAATAGATGGAAGAGGATAAACATTAACTTTAATAAACTAATTCGGCACATAAAAGGGATTAGGAACCGCGAATGAAAAATAAAAGTATTTTAAAACCTACCAAGTCAATTTATAATTGCTCATTATAAGAATGTATTGTTACCGATCTGCTAGACTGGTGACACAGACTGCACAATACAGATTGGTCCTCCTTAAAGAGAGTGTAACGTATGTAGTAAAATCATCTGTTCTGATTATTATTTCAGAACGGATTTTATTACTTAGGTTAATAACTTCAATCTAATTACACAACAATATGAGCATTCTAAAATTTCAAATTACATTGAAAATTGCAATATATTTTCTTATTCATAATCAAACTTACAAGATCGCTTAAAGAATTTCCTTCATTAATAGACACTGTGAAAAAATCATTGAAAAATAAATTTATTAATAGTCTTATAAATTATCTTTGTTGCCACAGGTCCTGCACCTTAGTCCTCTTGAGAAGGCGAACATCATCGACTCTGTTATATAATACCTCAATCTCAGAATTTTCACGAACGAAGAAACGATGAAAATGTTTCTTTGCATGTGTGAATGTAACGATATAAATATACATTGCGTATACGAGGGCTATCCAGAAAGTCGGTTACGTTTTTGGTATAAAAAAAACGAAGTACAAGAAAAAAATTTTATTATATGCATTTGAAGTGGCACTAAAATACTATTTTTCTACATAGTCGCCATATAAAAGTAGACACTTATCATGGCGGTGAACCAGTTTTGAAATTCTAGTGTCATAGAATTGTGTCGCCTGAGACTTAAACCACGTTGTCAGGACCTTCCGCTGTTCCGCGTCGTCATCAAAACGCTGCGTCGCAGCCTTCATTGCGGGAAACAGGTGATAATAGCTGGGAGCAAGATCCGGACTGTAAGGTGGATGTGGAAACACCTCCCACTTGAAAACATCCAGGATTTCTCGAGTTCGATTGACTCTGTGTGGTCGGGTGTTGTGCAGAAACAGAATTTTTGAACTCAACTTTCCTCTGCGCTTGTTTTGAATTAATCTTCTTAAATTTTCCAAGGTTTCACAATACAGTGCAGAGTTTATTGTCGTGCCACGTTCTAAGATATCAACAAGAAGACCTCCTTTCCTGTCCCAAAAACAGTCGCCATGATCTTCCTTTCAGTCAACGTTTGCATCCATTTCCTTGGTTTTTTTTGGGGAATTTGTGTGCCCCCAATCCACAGACTGCAATTTGGTTTCGCAGTTGACATGTTTCACCCAAGTCTAGTCTCCTGTAACGATTCGATCGAGTAGTGTCACCATCCTTTTCGTAACTGTCCAAAAATGTTAATAAAGCAGAAATACGCTGATTTTTATGGGTTTCAGTCAAGATTTTCGGTACCCATCTTGCACAAAATTTATGGTAACCTAATTTTTGTGTAACAATTTCATGCAACAAACTTCTTCAAATTTGTGGATAACTAAGCGATAGCTCTGTTATTGTAATCCAACGGTCTTCTTTAATTTTCTCATCGACTTTAGAGAATATTTCATCGGGCACAGTACTTGGTCGTCCACTTTGTTCTTCGTCGTGCACATGTGCACATTAGTTCGGCCATTTTTAAACCTACTGCACCATTGACGCACTCCGCCATCGTTCCCATAAACTTCATAGAGTTAACGATAAATCTCAATTGGTTTATTGTTCTTAGCCAACAAAAAACGTAACAACGACCGCACTTCACAGGTCGCGGGATTTTCAATAGCGGCGCAAATTTCAAATAGTATTGTACGGGAACGAGCAGCAACTGGGCTCTCATTAGCACAGACATTAGCTCTCTGACATGGCGCGATATCCCCGCCCCTAGCGTCTATAGAGCAAAACGTAACCGTCTGGATAGCCTTCGTATATCACGGAGCATTAACAATTCCTCTTAAAAAATTATTTTTAAAGCACTGTATTGCATTTTATTTGTATTGCAGATTCTTGTGCAACCCCATGTTTGGGTAATCTCAGTCCAGAATGTTTATATCTACTTAAAATTCAATAATATACGCTAGGTCGATAATTCACATTTACGTCGCAGTACAAGTTTCTATACTTCACGTTTAGTTCCTCTTTTTTCTCCCAACAAGTTCCTTCCATTTTAGCTTACAATCTAACGTTATTCCAAAATATAATCTCACAATAACGAACAGCAATTTTCTTAATTCCACTTCGGATTTTATCTTATTACAACGGCGAAAAAAAATTTAAAAAAAGGTTTTCACATAAAAGATTTAAACGAACTCGTTAACAGCTATTACTAAAGTCGATTTTTTCGGCTAAAATTAGCATTACAAACTGTCAAATTACATTGGAAATAAAAATGTTGACTCCGACTGCTGCCAGGTTTCTTTTTTTCAAACGAAATTAAATAAAACGCTAATTTTTGTGTTTTTTACAGATGTTTACGATGATGGTGAAAAAATATTTTTTTAAAACGTATTTTTTTAGATTTTAAAAATAGCCGCCATTTTGAAACGGTTTAACGGATTTCACCGAAAAACAAACTTACATAATCAATTTTATGTGCATATTTCGAATAAATTAAGCATTCGAATTTTTAAAATTACACTGAAAATACGAAATTGAAACCTGACCGCCGTTTGATTCATTTCATTGTTTTCAAAGAAATTTGAAAATTCAACACGCTTAGAAATGTAGATTTCTACGGTTATAGTGAAATGGTAAACAAATCAGATTTTTAATAGTCGCCATCTTGAAAATTTTAAATGAATTTGGCTGTTTAACGATTTTGTTATTACTAAAATCGATTTTTGTGACAATTTTGAATTAAATCGTATCACAATGGCGAAATATAGAGTTTTAAAACACACACACACACACACACACACACACACACACTAAAAATAGATAGAAGGAGATAAACATTACTTTAGAAAACTAATTCAATACATAAAATTAATTAAGAATCGTTTATGAAAAATAAAATTATTTTAAAACCTACCAAATCAATTTATAATAGTTAATTATAAGAATACATGATATTAATTATTTTTTTTTACTTACATTCAACCTATCAGCAAAGTTATAAACTTTGTATTTGTATCCCAGTAGGGATTGGTAAGGGTTGGTGGCTTATCTTCAACCTAGCATCCCTCCTTAGGGTATAGTTTGAACTAAATAGGAGAGGGATTACAAGTGGTTGGAAATGTCTCTAGTTAGTTATACTTGATAATGTTATTTCTTTAAAATATGACATAGAAAGTAAAAATGTGTAAATTGACAGATATTTTGTAATTGACACAGTTTAAAAAACATTGAGTAAATAAAACAATACACCTGCCATTTGGGCGGACCAAACTTGCTCCCTATAGATCTTATCTTTGCTGTATATTTTCCTTGCTATGAGTCACTCTAATCAATTTGTTATAATAATCGCGGAACGCAGCTGTCTCGCTGACGTTATTGAAGAATGTATCAAAAAATAATTTGTACATTTTTATTTCAACATCACAATCAAACATTCAAATCCACATTAGCTTTATAAACTTCCAAATTACATTAAAAATACGAAAATGAACCCTGACCGCGACGAATTAAATTTATTAATTTCAATGGATTTTGAAAATTCAAAATGTTTTTTTTGCAGTCTTTAACGCTAATTACGATTTATAAAAAATGATTTTAAAAAAATTATGGCTCATTTGAGCAAACAATATGTACTTTTTAATGATTTGAATGCCCGATACTTCGAAACTGTTGAATAAATTTTCCTGGTTAACGATTTATATATATATATATATATATATAAAGTTTCAATAACCACTCAAAACGTAATAGAGAGATCAGGATCGATGATTGTTTTAATGTCCCGCATCTGGGTCTTACTATGATGGTAGTTCACTAACAAGACGATTAAGTAATGAACTTTAAATATTTGAAATGACCGCTTTTTGGAAACTATTGCACAGGTTTTTCTACCTAACTAGTTATTCAATCTACTACAAATTGTTGTGCTAAATTTGATTAAACATGAACAATTAACTGTAACGGAGAAAACGGATCAATAATAATATTCCGTAAATTCATTTGCAATGATTGATTCTTTCATTACATGTGCCCTAATCTGAAAGTTGATATGAAGAAGAAACGAATACATTTTGTACTATTAAATAAATAGTTTCGTCAAAATAATTTGTACCGTATTCGTGCATTGAGTTTTTAGAACAGCTGATGAAAAAAAGGTATTTTAATTTACATTTTCCTATCAAATTTTTTAACTAATAGCGAATATCCATTGAAATATCAAATATCTGATAGGTTATTAGGATCCTAACATAGGACCAGGAAATGTGTACGTGCATAACGCCTTTTAAAAGATCATTAGAATTAAGTTTGTTTTTTGAAGGGAAGCTTTTAATGTTAGCTTTGGACGAAAGGAGTGAATAGAAAAAACTGCCGAACGGAAGAATGTAATGGAATATGGAACGAACGAGCAAACAAATTTCGCCTCTCTATTTCTGTCTTTTTTTCTTCCTCCTTTTTGATAAAACGTGCATGTTATATGAAACCCCGCAGGGGTGCAGACTAGCTGCACCTATTGAGAGGCTTTAGACGTCCCTTGCGGCACCCGAGTCTAACACACACTTACACTTACGACACTACATTTACGACCTTAACACTTTACACTTACACTTACATTTAGGGAGGCGATAATAGCCTCAATGTGATTTTCGCCTTAAAATACGAGTAACAAAAATATCAAAAAAATGTTATATGAAAACGTTGTTTTGCTTTGCATTCGGTAGTTTTCCTTAGTTGAAGAACACGTGCAACGTGCACGTTGTAACCGTTTGTAATACATTCGAAATTAATGTAAACTTTTATAACTGTTGTTTATATTATTAGTTTTAACAACATAACCTGAAACTTATTATAGCAAATCAGCTGTTCAACGAAATCAGTTGCACGAATTAATATAAAACAACTGATCTTTTACTATAACTAAATATCTAAGCTAGGTTCAGGTATTTCTTTATTTAAATAAAACAAGATATTTGTAAATATATCTTCAAACTAATTATATATTCAGCAAAGTTATCATTAACAAAAGCTTCTCTTCTGTCGGTAACTCCTTGAGTTCCACACTTGTACTTTTTTCAAATAAATTAATATATATAAAATTGAAATTTGGCACACATGAGTTTGTTTTTATTTTGAGAACATTCATTAAATATTTGCATAAGTATTTTTTCACCTTTTTATTGTCACAAAACTTGTAAACATTAACAAAATATAGATTTATTAAAATTAGTCCTCACGATTTCTGTCACACTTTGCTAAAAGATAGTCATTTAGTGTCCAAAACAACTCGTATTGTTTCTCTCTTTCCAAAACTTTCAACGAGGATACTATCGATGATGGCAAATTGGGTTCTCTTTGTCTAAGTACTCCAGGACCTGACCGTAGGATCCAGGCTTTATAGCATCCAATACAGCAGTGGTTTTAAAGCCACATTGGTAACTGTATTTCTCTAAGAGATCTGTTCATTTTGGGTGTAACGCCCCCATTCCCTTGCAACTATGCCGGTTATAAATATTATTTTTATTGAGTATTTATAAGGTAGTAAGTTAACAAACTAGTTTATCTGTAACAATGTTTTACAAAGTTATGAATGATTTAAAATCTCGACATTTCGTATTTTTACATTTTGTGCTTCTATATTGTCGCTACACCAGTGTTGATTATTATCATGTCAGAATGGAAAAATCAAATTAATTTCTAAAAATCAGTGGTCAGAAATTTTGGCATTGTCAGAATTTTTTGAATGTATATAGGATAAACAAAATATAAATATTAAAAAAACAGTTGTTTTTATTTAATTTCATTAAAAGTTTACATTTACTGGCAACTCATACATTTTTGGATATAGTTTTAAAACTCGAATACGTTTTACGTTATACGTTAAAATGAAATTCGTAGAATGGTTTCCGGAAATGAACTATAATTAAAAAGACTAATTTAAATGTAAAAATTTAATAAATACCATATTGTATAATCATTAGTATATTTTAAATAACATTTTTATAGTTAGTTGTTAATTGTTTTAGATTTCAAAGTAAAATCGTGTCATTTTGAAACAAGAAATTTACGAACAAATCAGAGTACGTGTTATAATGTTTAGAGCTAATATGTCATCAACATTGACAACCCTACTTAACCAGTTTCGACAAATACGTTATAAAAGCACCCCTATAAAGTATAGCAAGGGTTGTAACTCAGCAGTAAAGTCCGGGTAACAAAGAGAATACAAATAAAATGTAAGGTTTTACTTCCTTTAGCGTGGATGAGCCTTGTGTAGTACTTCACAAAAATTGTGTTCAACTTTCTGGGGTCAAAAACTTCCGGTTTCATAACTATGGAGGAAAATCGGAAAATTACCAATAAACTGGAAAATAAATGTATGAAAAAAGCAAAACCTATTTCGTTGAAATTTTATTTAAAATAAATATTTCAAAATGAAATGTAAAAAAACTTTTTTCTCAATACTTTTACCTCGTACTTATAAAAAAGATAACTTATTTCTTTGCACTTTTTAAAATTACTGAGGGAAAACAATTTTTTTGTAAGTCAGTTTCCCAAGTACTTTTCTGGAGCGTTCAGAGAAAGGACAATATTTTTCTTAATACTTTGGACTTAGAAATGGAATATTTTTATTAGTACTTTCCTAAAATATTCAGAGAAAGGACAATATTTTTTTCATAGTATTTTCCGAAGTAACGAGAGAAGAACAATATTTTTATTAATATATTTCTGAAGTATTCGGAGAAATGACAATATTTCTCTCAGAACATTTCCAAAGTACTCAAAGAAAGAACAATATTCCCTGAATACTTTTCTCAAGTACTCAGAGAAAGAACAATATTTTTCTGAGTACTTTTCTTAAAGAACTCAGGAAAAAACGTAACACAGAAGGAAAGTACCATTTTTTTGTAGACTCAATGAACATAATAAGGAATTTATCTATAAAAAATAAAATATAATTTTCACCAATGACCAACTTTACAACACTAAAATTAGCATAAATTGGGAATGTAAAAATGTTACTCAATAAAGAATGTTATACTTTTGAAAATATTTTTACATTAATTATATTTTCTATACACGTAACGTTTCATACCTCCTAAAGTACCTCCTAAAATTTAGGGTCTACTAGTTTGTGCCAAATTGAACTGCAAAACACACTGCTCGATTTCAGCCTATACCCTGAGCTTGAAGGTGCTAATAGATATTTTAATGTTTTTTTTAAGTAAGATATAAGTTAAGTGTGCCTTATAAAATTATTTGAGTGAAATTTTCGTTTTTTTAAAACTATTTTTTTTATCGTTAACAACTTAACGGATGATCAATAAACTATAAAATATTTGACACGTTTAGTAAGATTTAGAGATTTTCTGATCAACTACATCCTGTAAAATATAATAGATTTGTACCTGCCTCAGATTTACAACCAACAGAGTTGTTAGAAATTGTGTTATCTGTTTTTGACCGAAAGAAAAGCGAAATTTTGTATTCGGTATTTTTATTTGTGCCAATACTTTAAATAATAAAACTATACGTTTTAACAAAAAATTTCTTCACTAAAAAGTCTAAGACAATAAAATATATAAAAAGGCGACAAAGAAGTCGGCACAAATAGGCTGTACTTAGTTAAGTTCCTTTTAAGCACTCTTTCCAAATTAGCTTACCCACTCTGCTGGCAATACTGTAAGTAGTGTTTTAGTGAATATATTTTCTACCCCTTTCCATTTGTTTTTATTTCAACCGCGCTTTCATTGAAGTTCATTTCACCGTTTAATTCACCAGCGTTTAGTTATTGCTTTTACACATTGTTATAATATTAATGCTTATGTAATTGTTAGAAACTTTTCATTTGAAAAAGTGTTATTGGAACGGCTATTATGGTAAGACCTACATGCGGGGTCTTAAAAAAATAAGCACCGATTCTGACATCTAGAACACTTTTTGAAGGGTCGCTAAACATTGTGCATATATATATATATATATATATATATATATATATATATATATATATATGCACACTTCCTCGTTAAAAGTTTTAGTTCGATTTAGTTAAATCATTGCAAAAATACCGATTTGGATAGTTTAGATAAGTTCGTTTCCTAGATCTGTTCAATTGTTTCATAATTAGCAGCCATTCTGTGCTTTTAAAAAATCATAATATTTTGTCTGAAAATTAAAAAAAAATCTAATTTCATCTTGGTAATTAGCGTTAAAAACTGTATAAATTAGTAATTTGAATTTACGAAGTACGTTGAAACTAAAATTTGATTTCAGCAGCGATTGGCGTTCGTATTAATGTAATTAGAATTAGAAATTGCTAAATATGCTGATTGAAACGCTATATTATATTTTAAAGGAAGGGAATGATAGACAAATATTTTAGAAAATTTGCTTCCATCACGTCAGCGAAACAGCTAGTAAGACCTACATTTGAGGACTTATATATAAGCACTGATTCTGACCACCAGGTCACTTTAAAGTTGTCAATAAAATTGTATATATATTTTTACAACTGTGAATGCTTAGCAATCTACGTTCAAAATTTTTGTCCGATTTGATACAAACTTGGCACAAATATCAATTTGAATAATTTAGATAATTCGTTTTCTAGATCTGTTCAGTTCTTTCAAAATTAGCGGCCATTCTAAATCTTTAAAAATTCGTAATATTTTATCTGAAAATTTTTAAAAAAATCTAATTTCATCTTGGTAATTAGCGTTAAAAATTGCATAAAATAGTATTTTGAATTCACGAAATCCGATAAAACTAAAATTTTATTTCGCCAGAGGTCGGGGTTCATTTTCGTATTGTCAGTGTAATTGTAGTTGTACTAATATATGCTGATTGAAACGCTATATTATATTTTCAATGAAGGGCATTATAGAAAAGTATTTCAGGAAATTCGCTACCATCACGTCAACGAGACAGCTTAGTCCCGCAGTTATTTTTTTCCCATAAATAAGAAATAGAACACGTACACAAAAAAAAGATACAAAAAACTGTACAAAAACAGACATGCACATAAGTTAACAAAACACAGTTGGATAAAACTTGTACTACAGCTGTTTCAACAAAAACTTTACTCGCTAACGATCCTCCTAGTTGTATCGCATCTGTGACACGGTGCATCAATGCGCGGCTGAATCTTTCATGAATGCATTCCAAATGTAGGTTGGCTGATGTAAATTTGTCTGTTCATAATGTCGTTTTAAATAATAGTGTGGTAGCTTATGTATTGTAAAAATCTAGTGAAATTTACAAAAGGATTTAATGAATAGTACGTAAAATAACAAGTCTTGTAAGTAGATTAGATTAGATAAAAATATACGAAGGGATAATGTAACCCCAGGCACCTATTTTGCAGTTAAACCTGCTCAGTTAATAAGTTCCAACATTCCATTGACTGGCTCATTCTGCTTAAGATCCCTAGGGTCCTGGAAACTAAAAACCTTTAGCCTCCTGCTAGCAAGAACCTTACAATCATGAATTATATTTTCTACAGTTTCCTGCACAACTTAACACGGTTTCTCTGAAACATTGAACTCACGTTTCTTTTAAATAAAATCAAAAATATTTTTTAATGTTGTGTGATATTTTTACTTTTGGAAATTCGCTTCCATTACGTCAGGAAGCAAATATAATTTTATTGTTATTTTACACAAATTTAAAAACATGATTTTTTTAAAGCGAAAAGCACATTGAGGCTATTGTCACCTCCCTAAATATAAGTGTGAGGGTAAAGTGTTAAAGTTATAAATGTAGTGTTAGTGTTGTAAGTGTAAGTATGTCTAAATCCTCTCAATAGGTGCAGTTAGACTTCACCCCTTTCGGGGTAAAAAACATGAAAATGTAACCTTTAAATTTCTTGTTTTTCTAATATTTGCACGTTTTGACAAAAGTTTTTTTTCGAATTTCATTGCTATTGACATAAATAAAATAAAAAATCACATTTATTGTCTATAGGCATTTAATATTATATTGACACTTTTAGATGACATTTAAGCATAAAATGAAAATATTATAAGTAGTTTTGAAACTAGATAGAAAATATTAAAAGCAAAACAAACTGAAGCCATGCAGTAACAATATGGTAAATCCAAAGTTAACAAAAACTACAGCTGAATGAAAAAGCGCAACTGTTGGGAAAACATCTCTTTGCCGGCAAAAACCCTTAGCGTTGTCTCACGTCTCCGTTAAGATATGTATTGGAAATATAGTTCCAAAGTTTTTATGATATTGACAAGCATGCTTTTTATCTTATCTATAAGTCGAACTCTTTTATATCTGTTAAAAATCAACAGTTCTATTTGAAAGAGGTAAATCTCAATTATTTATTACGATTACAAATGATTGGGTAAAATTATTTGCATTAAATATTCTGACCTTGAAGTTCTTGTAGGTTTCGATATATTTTTTCAGCTATAAAGTAAGGTTTTGAGGCGATAAAACATTAACGCAAAATTTTAATAAACGATGAATTTTAATGGATAACAAATTCAAATAATCCAGTTTCAAATTCCTTTTAGTTATTTTCATAAAAATTCGACCCGAACCTATCGAAAAGGATTATGAAATACGTGCTTTAATTTTTTGTGTAACGTTGTACTTTATGCCAGTTAGACTAATGAGAACAATATATCAGTATTAACGGTAAGGGAAAAGCAACAGGAGCAACTGCGGCTCGAAGTAAGAATATTTAGCTGAGGAGTTGAGTGGCGCAGTCGACTGACCGATGCTTTTACCACTTCGACCACCGAGCCCCTACCGTTTTAAAAGCATGGTCAGTAGGCGCCTTGTTCCATGTCATTGTAAGTTGCCTGCACTTGTCAAAATATTGATTCTTACAACCACTTATATGAAACATAAAGTAATAACAAAAATGGATCAGCTGATTTTCGTGTTACCACTCTACCACGCTCAGAACACATGGTGCAGACTGTAACGCTTGCAGCATACGATTAAGGCTTTCCTTTTCTAACTTATTCGATGCCCAAGCATAAAAATTACTTTTGAATTGTATTATACTTACTTTCGCACACACTTAAAAAGGCGAGGACGTAAATAAACCATTTTAAAAGGGTAAATAAACCCTTGCGAATTTTCAAAACATGGAATTTGTTCAAGTCTGTAAGTACAAAAATTTGTGAAATATCGAAAAAGTATGAGGATCATTTTTTGTTTTGATCCGAACTAATTTTGTAACATATTCGAGACCTTTGTCAACGAACATGTCAAAACGAGAAGGAAGGACATGAAAACTTGAACTTTTAGAGGCCTAGCGGTTCTGTATAAACTCTACATGTGCAAAAATTATAAATATTTGGAATCAGTATCACTTTTGTCATTGATAAAATAAATTATACCCTCCTTAGATAGAAAATATTCTTACTCTTTTGAATTTACCATTTAAATGCACCTAAAATGTTCGTCTTAAGCCCATAGATATTACAAAAAAATATGAATATATACACACCTCGCATAAAACTGTACCCAAATTGAAGGAAGTTAATGGAAATACAAACAACATTTTTATAGACTAGTACTTTTAAACAAGTAAATTGTTGCGATATTCAATACTAAACATATTGAAACTGAAAAAAACAATTTTCCAGTATTTAAATTAATTTTTAATAGCCTTGAAATGAGCACCGATCCTGACCTACAGACCAGTTTATGGGAGGACTTCTTAAATGTGTGTGTGTGTGTGTGTGTGTGTGTGTGTGTGTGTGTGTGTGTGCTCACTTTCAAAATGGTCCGATTTTATTTTGAAAAATCGATTATGGTAATAGTTTGGACTAGTTCAATAAACAATTTCAAAATGGCAGTAATTTCAAATCTTTAACTTTTTTGTCTTAAATTATGTTGAAAAACCTGATTTCACCATTGTAACCACGGTATATAGATGTATCTATATACCGTGATTGTAACCATCTTTTAAAATTTTAAATTTTAATAATATCCTGAAATTGAAAAATCTTTTGGCGGCGGTCGGGATTCGTTTACGAATTTTCAATGTAATTTGAATGTTTAAAAATCCTGATATATGGAAATATTAATGCCGATTTTGATGGTTGGATCAAAATGTTAAAAAGAATAAGACTAGGAAAAATATTTTTGGAAATTCGCTTCTATCACGTCAGCGAGACAGCTGCGCGCCGCGATTATTTATAACAAATAAATGAAGAATAAAACCGAACTGCGTTTTCAGCAATGTTTTCACTTTAGCTGTTGGAAGAAAGTTTGAATTTTTCTTCATTTCAAATGGAGCAAAATCTTCCCTGGAAACAGACAAATAAATAAAATAAAAACAGTCTTAGCTCTTAAATTGTGTTGTCTCTGAATTCATAAACAAAAAGTTTATTATTCCCTCACTTAACTTGCTTTTGTTTCTTTTTAATTCCATTGTTTTCGAATCGTATTTTTTTAGCAAAGGACGTTTAAACCGACACGTTTAATATAAATATTTATCGTACTGTACAATTTAATCGTGTTTATCTCGTTATGCCTTAACTGTTAAAAACGTAAAACCGTATTTATATTGCAAAAGCTTTTACAAAGTCATTGTATCAATTCAAAGAACGACCGCAGCTTTAACAGTCTTTGAACTAGCAAGTGTCATTAACAAAACATTTTGTATTGGTAATCTGTTTGTTTAAATAAAATTTAAACAACGTTTATTTTAATTAAATTTTCATTTTTAATTTAATTAATTTTCAATTTAAACAAAAATTTCTTTTTAAATTTTGCTTGTTTGTGAAATGAATTTCAATGAAAAAATGTTGGTATTTTTTCGCTGAGGTGATAAAAGCAATTTCCAAAACCTATCTTTTTTAACTTACCCGATTTTTTTTTAATTCTGATTTCAACATCATAATCAACATTAAAATATACTTTTTAACTTAACATTAAATGTACTGAATATTTTAAAATCTTTTTCCCAGCGAAAAACATGAGTTCAGCGGTTCAAAACCTAGAATATATTAAATGAATTTAGGGCAGAAATGTAAACAAAATTTATAAAACAATATGGCTAATATTATTTAACAATATATATAATTACATAATAATAATGTATCTAATAAACATAATTAAATGTGCACATTTAGTTATAATGCTGTAAAATGGCATTACAAACATTGTTAAATATAAATAATATACAACAAAATAACAACATAATAATAATACGTAATAAAATAATTAATAACGCAATATAATTCATATTTTATAATGAATATCTTGGCGATGCATGAAACGATATCTAGCACTAATCGGTCAATGGCCGAAGTACTATCTCCCAACATCGTCTACAAACAATTGCTCAAACCGTGTGCGCGCGCACGCACACACACACACACGCATACACGCTCTCGCGCACGCACACACACACACACACACACACACTCACATACAACCACACACGCGCGCCCGCACATACATACTCTCTCTCTCTCTCTCTCTCTCTCTCTCTATCTATCTATCTCTCTCTCTCTCTCTCTCTCTCTCTCTCTCTCTCTCTCTCTCTCTCACACTCTCTCTCCACACACACACACGAGCCCACAGAAACACACACACGCACATACACACACAAAAACATACGCGCGCACCTACCCACCCACCCACCCACACACACACACACATACAGACACACACATATGCATAAATTCACGCTCTCTCTCTCTCTCTCTCTCTCTCACACACACACACCTGCGAATCAGCATTACCTGTAAAGGCTGCTAGTTGCGACAGTAATGGCTTCAGAGGCCAACTGGAGGGCCATTGCGGAATTCGCTGCTGTGGTCATGAAAAAGAGGGCTGAAGACCGAGAAAGGAGAACCAGTCCATCTCCCCACGAAGTAATGCCTGGCGGCGTTTCCGTGAAGGGGCTTTACAGAAGAGGAATGCTTTTTGTGTTTTTTTTAGTGAGTAGCAAAATCTCTTAACTTGAGATTGAACTTAACTTCAGCCCCACACTCTGGGGAGTGACGGTACCCTACCCCTAGTCGTCTATAAAAGACTTTTTCCACCTTTTTGTAGCATAGCAAAACACACACACACACAGACACACACACACACACACACACACACACACACACACACACACACACACACACACACACACACACACACACACACACACACACAATTTAATAGAGTTATTCTGAAATGCATTAAATTTATAAAATGTTCAATTACATTTTTCATAAAATAAGAAATAAATCGTCTAATATCAATATAGGTAATTTGATGGAAGCTTACTGTTTTTAATTTTCAACAATTTTAAGGGAAATGATGTTTTTTTCTTTCACGTGTGATAAGTGTTTTGTGTTTTTTACTGAAACAAATTGACTGGACGACTAGTCAAACAGAAATATGCAATAGAAATTATCAGTGTGTTTATGTTATACCTGCAATTTTTTTCAGTAGAAACATTTAGGATTTACTCATTGAATGAATAACAAGTGTGAAGTAATGTTTCCAAGTTCTTGTCAAACTATTGTCAAACTGTATTGTCAAAATCAAATTGATAGCAAACGGTCATCAAGCTGTTGTCAAAATATTTGTAATTGTTCTCAATTTGTTGAAAACTGCGGTCAACCTTATACTGTTGTCAAATAGTTTTCAAAAATTTGTCAAACGGATATGAGACTGTTGTCAAAGCGTTTTAAACTGTTTTCAATTCGTTTTAAACTACAACCAAACGGATGTCTACAAATTATGTAATTATATCAAATTTCTGTCAAACCCTTATCAAGCTGCTGTCAAAGTGTTTTAAACTGCTTTCAATTTGTTTCAAATTGATGTGAAACTGTTCTATAATTACTGTCAAACTGCCTGCAAACATTGTTAATCTTTTGTCAAACTTTTTTAAAACTGCTATCTATTTGATGTCAAATTGATATCAAACTGTTAACGAAGTGCTGTTAAACTGCAGCCAAACTGTTATCATACTGTTGTAAAACTGGTATCAAACTACATGAATTTATCTGTCAAACTGTTTGTGATAAACTTGAACAATAATGTATACAAACCCTAATGTAAATACATCTTCCAACGAACGACTTTTAAACATATCAATCACGGCATTCATTTTTATTGCTGTCGTTATAGAAGCTAATTTAAAAAAAATATTTTTGTTTATCTTATACTTTTATGAACACCGGATTCCAAGATTTTAATAAGAATTCAAGTATACAAATATTATACTGAAAATACTAAATTAAACTTCACCGCCGTCAAAATCACATTCATACTTTCATAGAATTTGAAAATTTTAAATACTAATTTATGTAGATCAAGTGTAAGACAGACATGTAGAAGATTCTTTGTAGATTTGAAATGACAGCCATTTTGAAAATGTTTAATATATTTTACTGAAAATAGAACTCGTTCTAACTAAAATCAATTTTTGTTCTAAGATTGAATCAAATCAGACCAAACGTGTAAACGTGATTGCCGACACACACACACACACACACACACACACACACTCACACTCACTCAATCACTCACTCACACACACACACACTCACATATACAAATAGATATATGTATTATGTAGGGTGTTTATATATTTAATGATCCTCTCCTCTATATAATATAGTGTAATATAATTTGTAATTTTAGCCCATTGGTGCCATTTTTCTTAACAGAAGACTAAATGAGTGCCTTGCGAGTTCAAAGCGTAAAAAAACGCGTTCCAATTTAACGCAAGCAATTAACCTAGATATCACGTGGCGTATGACATATCCGACTGGCATAATAAACAGACGTGAAATAAGTGCGGGGTTATTTTCGAGAGAGATGTTTTTGTTTCAGCAGGAGCGCAAAGTCTCCCGGGACGCTTTTTGTTGAAGTCGGTTTCAGCATGTCACTGTTGCAGTGCTTGAATATTATCCGCTCCTGTTTCTTTTGCATTTATATTTTATAACGTTAACTTATTGTGTTTCGTCTTTATTACTGGTCGGTGAAAAAACAGTAGACCTCGCAGTCTTAATTAATATAAACAGCGTCAACGTTTTGGCGTACTCATAATGTTTCCTTCCAATATAAACGGCAACCGAATTATTTACAAAAAAAAAAATAAATAAATAAAATATTACTGTGATTTCAACTTGATTTCAGACTTTACGCTTTTTGCACGAATCGGTGAAATGTATGTTACGTATTTCTGATAAGCCCGTATTACATGAAATAGACAGTAAATACTCCCTCATCGTTAAATCAGAAACCGCCATCCTTAACGGAAGTAAATGTGGTCTTACATACACCTAGTTTAGGGTTTGTACAAGATATCCTTGTACCAAATTTCACAACAATCGGTCAATGCAAGCTGTCAAAACCGTGTAACAAACACACTAACAAAATATCAAACGGTCGCTAGGCCAGCAAACACGTTTAAAGTGTTCGGAATTCTATAGCGAATTTTTATTGGTAAACTAACTATTGGAGCGGCAGTCTTGGTAAGATACAGTCCCGAGACATTGAAAGGCGCACTCACCCAGACCTTTAGAACAGATGTCGTTTTTTTAGGGAACATTAAATTTTATGTGTAAAACGTAACAAACATCTCAAATATATATATTTCAATATATATATATATATATATATATATATATATATAAATATATATATTGAAAGCGCCCATTTCAATAATTATTTAGGCCTGGGTATAACTATGATGGCAGCTTTAACAGCTCATTTTGTAATAGAAATTCGCTATTAAAGCTATGAATATTTTAAAAGTGTTTGTTATAATTGAAAGAAAAACAATAAACAGAAAGTTATAAAATATAAATGTAAAGAAACCAAAGCTGAAGAAACTATAATATTTAGAGAAATAATTTGTACTCTCTCTCTCTCTCTCTCTCTCTCTCTCTCTCTCTCTCTATATATATATATATATATATATATATATATATATATATATATGTGTGTGTGTGTGTGTGTGTGTGTGTGTGTGTGTGTTGGTCCAATTATGGTAATAACTTGGACAAGCCGATAACCAGACAAATTCGTTTATCAGTTTAAAAATTGTATGTATTTCAAATCTTTAAACATTCACAATGTATTTGTCCGAAATCGTTTCGAAAATGTGATTTTATAATGTTAATTAGTGTTAAAAACAACAAAAATTAGAATTAAGAATTTTAAAAATTTCTAACAAATTAAATAATCGTTTTTTTCAATGTAATTTGAAGGTCTAAAATTCTAATAAATGCAGATTTTATTAGTGATTATAATGGTAAAATTAGAATTAAAAAGGTTAAGAAAATAGTTTAGGAAATTTGCTTCTATCACTTAAGCGAGACAACTACGTTCCGCGATTTTAAAAAAATATGTACTTGCTATCTTAGTGCTCAATGATGAAAATGTTGATTTCTTGTGCCTATTAAAAAAACAAAACAGATTATCAACCAGTGATAATTCTATGCATTGTGCAATCGTGTATCTTATCAATTTTAAATTTGTAAAGCTTACAGATATATTCAGGATTTAACAATTCGTTTCATATTATCAAGAAAAATCATAATGTCATGATGAAATTGTAATGGCATTTTAAACTTGTTAAACTTCGGAATTTAATTAAAACAATACCGAGGGAATTCGCACGCCAATATCTCGACAGTTTCGGGAAAACAATGTTCCTAAATTATTGAAAACGCTAGAGATAATTTCTGAAGAAGTGATTTGTTACACGAAACATCGAAGCTGCATTAAGAGAAAACACATTAACGTTATAAAACCACTCGTCGATCGGAAAACAAACAACGTTTCTTCATTTACCACGCTTTGAATTCTATTCAATTGTATAGACTAAATTTTACTGTAAGATTTCTGTGAGATTTTATTGTACTTATGTTATGAAGGATGCAGTGTAACGGGTTGACGTGAATGTCTTGGAACATTTGTTTCGTTAGACTGTATGTTAGAGACAGATGTCGTTACAACTGAGGTGAATGTTAAAGTTAGATATATTCAATGTCACCGAGTCTGAATGCAGTTTAAAGTTTTTAACTAACACCCATTTGAAAATAAGCTATAGGCTAATAATAATTTATTACGTTTTATTGTAAATAACATTATCTTTATTATTTTTAATAAATGTTACATAATTTGTATTTGCTATTTTAAATTTTGTGGTTTTACTTCTAAAAATTTGATTTTTTTATTTTTAAGTAATTTTATCATTAATAACCTTTTCGCTTTTTCGCAAAATAAAAAATAAATAAATAATAATATTGAAGCAGCCTTCCAACTTACCAAGAACACATACAACAAGAAGTCTCTCTCCTGGAATACTTTGTATAAGTATTCCTTATCTTTGATAAGGCATTATGATACGGTAATTAAACCAGAAACCTTATATGCAGCTGAAACATTATCTCTCACAACTCAAGACCCACTTGAAAGGCTATATTACAAAAAATCTTAGGCCCCAAATTCCGTAACAACCAATTACTCCACATCAGTAATGAAACTCTTTACCAAAAAACTGAAACACTATCAGACACAATAAGAAAATGGAGAATTGATTTTTATGGCCACATCCTCCGAATGTACAAAAATAGACTAATCAAAAAAATATCTGACTACTTTCGCAGTAGAAGAGCCAAACCACTTTGGTTTAGAGAAACGGAGAAAGACATAACAGAACTGCAGATCACTGACATGGCTCATGGAAAGAACAGCCAAAACAATAACCAAGGACAAGAAGCAACGGTTCCAAGGCAAAGTCAAATCCAAGCGAACGATCCAAATCTCTGACGAAGAAAGAAAAACAAGATCACAACGAATGAAGCAGTACTGGGCTACGAGGAAGGCACAGAACATTAAAAAGTGATTGATTTAGTGTACCCCAAAGTTGGATGAAACAAATAAAGAGAGAATATTGAAGCAGCTATCATAGTAACACGTAGATTGAGGTCCTTGAAATGAGCGTTGATCCTGATCTCTAGATCTCCTTTTGAATGTTATATATATATATATATATATATATATATATATATATATATATATATATATATATATATACAAAAATCGATTTTAGTATTAGCTTGGTATTCAACAATTTTGAAAACAGAGGCCATTTAAACCTTTAAAATTGTTAACCTTTATGAAGTAACGATTCATTTCATATATTTACATCTGTCAAACTTCTTCATAGTTTTCGTAGTGTAGTGGTTATCGCACGTATAGATATCGCAGGTGTAGTGTGATTTCTGTTATTGAACCAAAAATTAAAATCATGTATCGTGTTTCCTCTTTTTATTTTAATTGTAATAATTTATTCGAGAACACGACAAATTAGCATAGTTAGTTCTTAACTACATAATCTAAAACTCATAGCCTACCAGCTGTTCAGTGAAATAATCTGATCGTTACGAATTAATACTGGTATTAATATTAATTTTTACTGAAAATCTGATTTAGGCTGCCTGTCATAATAAGCGTTAAAAACTGCATAATGGGCATTTTGAATATTGAAAATACATTAAAATTAATAAATTTTATTTGACGATGGTCAAAGCTCTTTATCGTATTTTTAACACAAATTGAAAATTTAAAATACAGATTATTGTTTTTTCCATTTTACTGTTAAATTACAACTGAGTTAAATACAACCTAACAAGTAACTTTTCCTTAAACAGTAAGCAGTTTTTATGTCTTAACACCAGGTCTATGGGTTTTGTCCTCTTCACCCTTTGGAGAATCCGCAGACGTTGAGTAGCAGCATTTCTACATTCTGGTGTACTTCCAATCTCTTGCTGTGTCTTAAGGAACATACCTTAATTTCCTCAGCCACGATATTGATTTTTAAATCACGGTGGATATTGTCATTTTTCACATAGCAGTGTTTTGCACGCAATACTTTGTTTTGAAATGTTCGTATCTCTTAATGTTAGTTCTCTTTGTACAACCCCACAATTGAATACCGTAGAATTGAATACTTTAGAATTTGTGATGCAATAATAGTCGTGAATGATAATTTAACAATCAATGTATTATCTTGTGTTTTAGATTCAATTCCTGCCTATTTTTTTTAAATGTTCCTTCCACCTCCATCGGACATCACTTTGCTATATCAGCATAGAATATTACCTGAGAATTGATGGAAACTGGAATTGTTACTATTTTACGGTTTGTAAAATAACACAACGACCTATTTCTTTCTATTTAATTATAAAGCGTATCACGTTTTAGGGCTGGTTGTGATGTTGGATTTTGCGTGATGCGGGTACCAAAATTTATATTGGTAATTATAGTAAACGATTAGTTGTTTTATATTAATTCGTAACGATCAGCTGATTTCATTGAACAGCTGATAGGCTATAATAAGTTTTAGGTTATGTTGTTAAACATTAGCTATGTAAATTTGTCGTGTTTTCGAACAAATTACCGTAATTAAACTAGTACGGAACAGAAAAAAAGATACAGAAATAATTTTTTAAAAATTAATTACAGTTAAAATTTCTGTTACAGAAATTACGAACAGGACCGATGTAAATATATAAAATGAATCGTTAATTTAATTTTTATATTGGTAGTTATATTAAACGATCAGATGTTTTATATTAATTCTTAACGATCAGCTGATTTAATTGAACAGCTGATAGGACATAATCATTTTTAAGTTATGTTGTTAAAAAAATAGCTATACGAATTTGTCGTGTTTTCGAACAAATTACTGTAATTAAAATATAAAGGAACAGAAAAAACTACACAGAAATTAATTCTTTTAAATTAATTATATTTAAAATTTCCTGTTTTACGGAAATTACGAAGTCGTTTTACTAATATAAACATATGAAAAGAATCGTTAATTTAATTTTTACATTGGTAGTTATATTAAACGATCTGTTGTTTATATCAATTCGTAACGAGCAGCTGATTTTACTGAACAGGTGGTAGGCTATAATAAGTTCTAGGTTATGTCGTGTTTTTGAACAAATTGTCGTAATTAAAATAAAAAGGAAGAGTAAACATATGTGAATTTTACATTTGGTTCAATAACAGAAATTTATTATTCTCCATTTTTGTGTCCACTTGTTAAAGGCATCAAGGGAGCGTGTAATATTAATAGCTTCTTCCACACTCTCAGAAACTGACATTACAGCTGTGTCATCTGCAAATATGACTGTTGTGATATTCTCTGTGGTATGTCTCATGTAATTACTATCGTGAAATCAGACATCCAAAAGAGTGTAAGGAAAAATATTTCTGAAAATTCGCTTACGTCACGTCAGCGAGACAACTGCTTTATGTGATTACTTTTTAAATAATTAATCATTAAGCTGTGCTTACATTTTAACCATAAAATAAAAATCAAGAGCCATAATAGACTTTTATATACATTTACGTTTCCTTTGATTAACTTTAACGGGCGGTTATCAGCTAGACAGTGAAGCAACTCTATCTCATAAATCTTTCTAATTAACTTCCTCAGGTCCAGGTTAGTTAGGTTGCACGGTAATTATTAATTTACTTCCTTCAACAACTTTGGATCATCACTTATTACGCCAGCTTGCATTATTTATCGTCCCTTTGGTTGAACCTTTTTAAATTATGCTTGCATAGCGAAGATATTGTTCGTTCCGGCTTTATCATTCTTTCAAGTTGTGTTGTTATTTCGAAAAACGAATAAAACGCGTTTAATTTATGACACGAAAGTTAATCTTTAAAACTATTTTTTTTATAAACATTACATGGTGTAGAAGGTAGCTTGTGGTAAGCTTATACAGACAACGTCTTGACTTATCGTTGTTTGTTTAACATAGTTTATGTCGTGATTATGAGATCGGCAGTAACTGCAGCTTCGAACCTTTTACCTTGAATAACACTAATTCAGAGACGCTGCAGACTTATCGGTATTTTCCGACCTGAACCACTTAGAACCCATTGATTCCATTAGTGCAAGACATTTTTGTAATAATTTTTTATACTTGTTACTTAAATTTAATATGTATACACGATTCTTCAAATCTATTGTCTCGATCTATTTTACACATTGCCTTCTCAACAATATCGGATGATAGACCATTGAGTATGAAATCAGAAGTTATCTATAAAATATACCTTAGAGGATCATTCCTTATAAATCAGCTCTGTAGTTACATGCCTTTTTAGTATACCGTACTACACACACACACACACACACACCACATACATAAATTTCATGTTCTTTCTCGATGTGTGTCCTGTATAGACGCAAAAACTACTGCACTGATTTTGCTGAAATTTTCAAAGTTTGTTCTTATCAATGTCATGTATATTTAAAGAGTAATTTCGTCGCTATATCTCTTTACGTACCTCCTCTCCAAGGTAGTAAGCACGCCCGCATATGTATATCTGTGTTGCTATGACTCTCTAGGAACAATCTCTTACATACATTTTCAAGTTTTTTTCATATATATATATATATATATATACTAGCTGTTACCCGTTGCGGCTTTGCCTGCAATTATAATATAGGCAATAAAATTTATAGTCCATTTTCAAAATCAGAATAGGTCATTTCATTTTAATATATGTTACATAAATTAAATGTAAATGTAGATATACTATTTACAATATTATACGAATTATGGTTTTCGGCCAAGAAATATACATTTTTGCTACTCGATACTCTAAAACAGGGTCCTGTCATATTTTAATAAAATACAGTATTATTAAAAAGTCACTATTATTCAGTTAAACTGGAATAGTATTGTGTTTATCTCAGGTACCTAAACCGTGTTCATACCAAATTTAATCTCAATTGGTCCAGTAGTTAAAGTGTGATTGAATAACAAACAAATAAACAAAAACAAACTTTCAGAAATATAATATGATTACCTGTTACCCGTCACGGCTTTTCCCGCAATCGTAATATACATTAAAGATCACGCATGACCGTGTTAGGACCAACAACCGTGTCAGTTAGGTTATGGTGTATTTCTTTTTTAAAATAAAGGTTTTTAACACACCACCGTGTTAGTTAAGTTATGGAGTACTCTTAAAAAAAATTAAGGCTTTTTCCCTGCATCACCGTATTATGCCCAACAACCGTGCCAGTTAGATTCTGGAGTACTCTTTTTAAAAAATAAATAAAGGTTTTTAATACATTACCGCGTTAGGCCTAACAACCATGTTAGTTAACTTATGGAGTATTCTTTAAAAAAAATATAAACATTTTTCACGCATCACCATGTTAGGTTTAACAAACGTGTCAGTTAAGGTTTGGAGTATACTTTAAAAAAAATAACGGTTTTTCACGCATCACCATGTTAGACTTAACAACCGTGTCATTTAAGGTTTGGAGTACTCTTTAAAAAAATAACGGTTTTTTCACACATCGCCATGATAGGCCCAACAACCATGTCAGTTATGATATGTGGTATTCTTTAAAAAAATATAAAGGTTTTTTTACGCACCACCGCGTCAGTTAGGATATGTAGCCTAGTATTCTTTAAAAAAATATGAAGGTTTTTTCACGCATCACCGTGTTAGGCCTAACAACAGTGTCAATTAGGTTATGTAGTATTCTTTAAAAAAATATAAAGGTTTTTTCACGCATCACTGTGTTAGGCCTAACAACCGTGTTAGTTAAGTTATGGAATACTCTTTAAAAAAAATATAACTGTTTTTTTCATGCGTCACCTTATTAGGCCCAACAACCGTGTCAATTAGGTTATAAGTACTATTTAAAAAAAAATTAATAAAGGTTTTTTTTAATGGATCACCGTGTTAGGTATAACAACCATGTTAGTTAGCATATGGAGTATTATTTTAAAAAAATATAAAGTATTTTTCACGCATTACCATGTTAGACCTAACAACCGTGTCAGTTAAGGTTTTCAGTACTATTTAAAAAAAATAAAGTTTTTTTCACACATTACCGTGATAGGCCCAACAACCGTGTCAGTTAGGATATGTAGTATTCTTTTAAAAAAATATAAAGGTTTTTCACGCATCACCGTGTTAGGCCTAACAACCGTGTCAATTAGGTTATGTAGTATTCTTTAAAAAATTAAAGGTTTTCTTCACACATCACCTTGATAGGCTCAACATCAGTATCAGTTATGTTATGTAGTATTCTTTAAAACAATATATAGGTTTTTCCACGCATCACTGTGTTAGGCCTAACAACCATGTCAATTAGGTTATGTAGTATTCTTTAAAAAAATATAAAGGTTTTTCACGCATCACCGTGTTAGGCCTAAATACCGTGTCAATTAGGTTATGTAGTTTTCTAAAATAAAATAAAGGTTTTTTCACACATCACCATGATTGGCCCAACAAACGTGTCAGTTGGGATATGTAGTAGTCTTTACAAAAATATAAAGGTTTTTTCACGTATCACCGTGATATGCCCAACAACCGTGTCAGGATATATAGTAGGCTATTTTTTAAAAAATATAAAGTTTTTTTCACGCATCACCTTGTTAGGCCTAACAACCATGACAGTTTAGTTATGCTGTATTCTTTTAAAAAATTGGTTTGTTATCACCCAAAACCCGTGTTAGACGTATTTTTATTGTTTTACCGATTTACAACACGTTACTGATTTTCGCCGGGTAGCAATTTTGAGGTTATGTTGGTCACTTTTATTTTCGATTTTATCGTACTTCTCGTGCATTCATATTTTGTATTCTTGCTTTTGGGCACATAATAAAGCATTTTAGTAACAAAAATATCGAAAAATAAGGATATGCTTCACTGCATGTTTACTATAATGTAATTACACAAATATATATACTACCTTACAATTGGCACTATGTGTAGGGATTTTTTTACATTTAATATTGAAAATTCAACACAAAGTAACAAATTAAAGTCAGTTTTGAAAAAAATTTCAACTAAAATATTGAAAATGTTACATTAAAAGCAATAATTTTGCAATAAATAAAACACAGATTAAGATTCTTAAAATAGGATTGAATCTATCTTTATCTCTGGTACCTAAATCACATGTCCAGTAAATAACTACAGTTAACAGATGTTACAAAACTAAAAACTGATAATTATTTTGGGCTGGGTAAGTAGTATAATGACGTTTTGTAACACGGGAATAGGCCTATATGTATCTCTGATACTTAAACCATATACGTACCAAATTTCATCTCAATTGGTCCAGTGGTTAAAGCGTGATTGAATAACAAACAAACAAACAAACAAACAAACAAACAAACAAACAAACAAACAAACAAACAAACAAACACACAAACTTTCAGAAATATAATATGAATTAGATAGATATATATGTGTGTGTGTGTGTGTGTGTGTGTGTGTATTAGACAATGTTCGTATGTGTATCTGCTCTAGATGCAAAAACGTTTGAACTCGTTTCGCATAAAAAATTCAGTTTGATATATTAGTGCTAGGAGTGTCTAGAAAAAGATTTCACCGCCATATCTCTTTCCATAAAAAGTTATTTCCCACCGACTATTGTGATTAGAGAGTGTTTTAAATTAAATCCGATAGGTAGTGCTGTTGTTGTGACAATTGGATTTAATTACATTATGACTTCTTTATAAAGTGAAGGCAAGGGACATAACTTCTACATAAACTATTAACACCAATGGTAAGTTCAAATTATATATTTCGTTCACTAAAAAACGTGTACTGGAGTTTGCCTATACAATAAAAAAAATACCCGTTACAGAAAAGTTAAAAACCTTTTTTTCACCGACTATTGTGTTTTAAGTAGTTTGAATTAAATCCGATAGATAGTGCTCTTGTTTTATTAGCTGGATTCATTTACTTTCAGACTTTTATAAAGTGAAGGTTAACATACTCAAATGTGGCTCTAGTAATATATATATATATATATATATATATATATATATATATATATATATATATATATATATATATATACACACACTAAAAATAATGTTTAGGGTACATTAATTTGTAAAATAAAACTAATTATTATCCCCCTTACATCAACTAACCGAATAGTACAGATAGTTTGAAAAAGGATAGTACAGATAGTAAGGAAAAGATCATTGTACTGCGTGTTTGAACTGCGTACTTTAATGTCGTAGGTTCGAGACTGCAATTACTGTCGTAAGCTTTACTCTCGTCATTAACGGAAAGTAATATTAAAGAATTATTTTTTTTAATTAACTGATTACTACAAAGCTTTGCAAGAAAAATATTTAAAAAAATGTTGAAATATAAAACTTACTGTTTGAAGCCCAGTCCTGCAAACTCCATTTGGTATATTATAATTAAAACAAACATTATGAATTTACGAACAATAATTTATACTTTGTTTCAAAGTAGTACGCTCTCATTATTATGTACCCCGCAGACTGTAAGCAGCTTGCATCTGTAACAGATGACTAAGTGGGAGTGATGCATCTATGGTAATTGCAAGCGATCTGTCAAGCACAGGTTTAGACGTGATATCTCAAAGACGGGGGGTTAGTTCGAGCAAGGAAACTTCTATCCTGATGCAAATGTACAAAAGGCGCTCGCTGTTTATAGAAAATTTACATTGATAAATTAAAATAAATAGATATAAACGTATAGAGACCACTTAGACCATATTTAGATATAAACCATAAACATAAATGGTTATAATTATTTGGGGTGGTGCGTATAAATCGGAACATAAGCTACTTGTAAATCTACAAAATACATTTATTAAGTTGTTAAATAACAGTAATATTCCAACTGTCGGTGAGCTGTATGCAGCCAAGTTAGTTATGTTCTACTATAAATACTTAAGTACTACTTTTTGTAACTACCAGCAGATCAATAAAGAAGGACATTCCATATCCAAAACATAAAAACACCATACATGAAAAAACATTGTGTGTACACTGCAATAAAATGTTTTAATTTATTATCGAATGAGCTAAAAGATCTAAAAGTGTCTAACAAAACAAAAAAGAAAATAATATTGAAATACTATTATAAACAATGGACAATAAACAATCCATGAAAATATTTAAATTATGAACCAGGCGTATACTATAGTGTACATGTAGGCTATGCTAATCTTTTGTTTCTTTTAAGTTCTAGTGTTTAATTCTTAGTTCTTAAGCGTGGCTCCTGAGTACATAGAGGCACTTCCTCTCTCTTCAGGATATATGTAACTCCTCATGGAGAAATATGTATATATATCAAGCCAATAAATAAATATTACAATTATATATAATTACATTTAATAATATAACCTTGTGTATGTTTCGGTAACAAATATACTATTAAATGGTTTAAAAAAGTAAATATTGCACAAGATTTACCTTTCTTAGATTAAGATACATAATTTAAAAACAATCCATATGAAGCACTAAAAATGTTCATATATAAACCTAACACACATTTACAAAGAAGTACTTTCAACTAAAATTTGTTATTGTAAATAGACAAAGTTATTATTTTAAAACGCACTTTGTTGTACGTCACCCGAGATATTTTTACATTTTGAAAATTTGACTTGTCTTTCAAAATTTACGGGATAAAACAAATTTTTACAACTAAAAATTTTTTTTTCTGTTTATTCTAAACTTTATGTAACTGTGGTGTTCGGGGTTGTAAACAGTTATTTATGTAGTTATGCCTAGTGACTTTTAAATGATTGTCGCATAAGTTTTGATTAAAGCCTCTGGGATTATTGTTTACATAATTTCGACAAAGACGGAACGTGTGGGATCAATCTTAGGATCAAATTTGAAGAGAAAACATTTATAGTCGCGGCTGAAAAAACATGGGTATAAACATGTGCTTTCGCGTCACACTTGATTCCGTAACGCATACTTCACGGCTTAGGCTATATAATTGTTCTTGTATATATGTAGACTTGAAGTGACTACTTCTAAACATCTGATTTCGCACAACAGCTATTGCTTCAATATAATTTTAGTTGAGGTTATGTTTATTGTTCTTTTTAGTTTTAAAAATGTGTATTTTCTAAATTTGAGTAATTAAATTATTTGATTAAAATTGACCTATATCAATTTTGTAATCACAAATATTATATTTATTATTATATTTAAACTGTTAAACCCCTTCCTGCATGAAGCGAAATTTTTATAAAAATAATTCAATCATAATAGTAAAAAAGTACACAGTCAGGCTTGCAAAAGGAAGTACTGTCGCTAGTCTTGGATCAGATATTAAATAAATTTTACTTGAATTCTGTAACTGTTGAAACCATCATTTCAAATATTGTCTTTTCAAATTCGAATTGCAATTTTTGAAGTGACATTTAGGCGGGCTTACTTTCAACTTTCTGTATGAAGACGAATAAAATTAAAATTTGCGATAGCACAAATGACATTTAAAAAAATCACACGTCTTATGCACATAAATATAATTTTTGAAGTGAATTTAGTTCTATTAGTTAATTGATTGTTTCTATATGCATTCGTGGCTCAGTGTTACTGATTATGAAACTAAAGGACGTGACTTCAAAACCCGTTGCAGACTTAACTTTTTTGTAAAATTTAATATTATGTAAATTAATAACTTCAATAATACATATTTAAATTACACCTCACCATTATACTAATTACCTAATCCAACAAGCACACAATTTTTAGAGCATTTATAGTAAAATATATCTTTGTACAAAACTGTTCTTTAATATTATGTAAATAAATAAATTCATAATATATGTTTACATTGTTATTAACGTAATTTGTGCTATACTCGTACACCCGGTCTACCTAACACGAAATTATTAAAATCGTTACAGTTAAAATATATTTTGCAATTTTAAATAAGTAAGTTCAGTAACAAAGAACTACATTGTACTATATGCCCACCCTAATGGACAATGTGGATTAGCAGTTGGATATACTGTACAAGACTGATGTTTAAAGTAAATATTTAAAAAAATGTTCAAACAAGTAGAAAAATATGCGTTAGGTTGTCACAGTAAAGTCATTATTTGTGTTACGTACTTGTAATAAATAACTGCAATTTATCTTGAAAACAACTGATGTTCTAGAACAGCTGGTGAGGCTATTGTTCACATAAAATTTGTCAAAATCTTGCAAAACTACATTGCCAATTTTTCGATTGATTCCGAACTTTAATTTTCTTGAGAAAACTATAAACAATCGCGCGCGCGCGCGCACACACACACACACACACACACACACACACACACACACACACACACACACACACACACACACACACACACACACACACACACACACACACACACACACACACACACACACACACACACACACACACACACACGGGTGAATAGAAAATGGCAAACCATTTAACCACTAGACTTCTTAACTTGTTCATCATATTTATAATATTTAATTTCATATAAATTTATTTTCTCCTTAACGGAATTATGAGAGAATAAATTACTTTATAATAATGACAACAGACGGCAAGGTTTATGGGATAACCAATTTTTTTTTTTATTTTGAAAAGCAGAACAAAATGTTTTATTCGTGAGCTTAAACTGAACCCCAAGGAGGTGTGCTAGGTTGGAGATAAGCAACCAATCCAAGCAAAATCCCCAAAGGTATAAAAACCCTAATATTATGCATCCGTAGCAATTACTTTGTACAGTGTATCCTAAGGGATGTAATAAAAACACATATAAAGCGGCCGCTGAAGTTCTTGCTCGTATAAAGAGTGACCTGCATTGAAAATTCCACATTTGTTATTTAAAAAAACCTCTAAACTTTAAAATAATTTTGGCACACAGCTGTCTAGGCTGACGTCATGGAAGCAAATATCCAAAAAATAATTTGTTTATCTGAAACTTCTTGTGAAATTCTGTTTTCACCATCATAATCAGCATTAAAGTCTATTAGCACATTAATGTCTATTAAAGTCTACTAGCACTATAAACTTTTAAATTAGTTAGAAAATATGTAAATGAACCCCAATCGCAATCAAAGTATTTTTTTAAAATTTAACACATTTTTAAAATTCAAAATGTTTACTTATGCAGTCTTTAAACGTCGATTACGATGTTGAAATCAGTCTTTTAAATAAATTTAAGTCAATAAAATTTATAAATTTTAAAAGATTTTAAATTCCGCCATTTTGAAATTCTGGTTAACTAATTTTGCTCTGTTACAAAAATCGCTTTTGTTCCCAAATATAATCATATCGGTTCAAAATTGCAAAAGTTAGCAATACACACATGCGCGCTCGCGCGCATACACACTCAAATGCATATTGAAAACCGGTGTACATTCGTTTGACACACATTGTTCCGACCAAGATAATATATATATATATATATATATATATATATATATATATATATATATGTGTGTGTGTGTGTGTGTGTGTGTGTGTGTGTGTTTTGCACTCGTGCGTAATTAATTAAAAAAATAACCAACTAAAATTATATTTGTGCAGAGTACCAAGTTATTTTATTACTATGGTTATTATTATTTTGTGTGGAAGAATTAGCTGTAATGAAAAGGGCAATTCTTACAGAAGTAACTACAAAAACGCACAACCTTATAATGCTCAGTCCAAGGACGCAGCCAATTGACCACCTCTGTTAGCTCTGGTTAATTTTAAATACTATATACATGCACTAAGAAAGTAAATCAAAAACAACAACAAATAATCTTTGATTTCCTTTAGAAAATCAAAAATTACAACTCTTAAATTACTTACGAACGATTATATGTCAGAAAAGTTTAACATGTATCTGTTTAAATTATTTGATAAGTTACACCTATTATTGGTTTATATTTCTGTTTGCATGCCAAAAAAATAATTGTTTTGGGGGGTGAAGGAAAGGTTGACAGTAAGTCATACGTTTTGTCGGAGCACTATTTAATATAATTGAATTCAAAAAAGTTTGTGCGATGTTTACTCATCGTTTATTAATATTAGTTTAGTAGCGGAATAAAAAAAACTATTAATACGCTGAACCCAAGTACACACTCACGTTTGTGTTGAAGGTTAATTAACATAGTTAAAGTTGTATGTACCTGCCTATGTGTAGTGCTGCATTGTGTTGAACTAATGCAACATGAAACACCTCTGTATTGGGATGGGGGGGAGGGAAATTAACTGTGACATTTGATAAATGACTCGCCGAGATTGATGGCTGGAGGGTATTAAACGATCAATAGTCCATTACACAGTGTCAGTTAACTGATAATATTACGTGTAAGCATGCATGATGCTGATAGTTGTAAGGGTGTCTTACTTAGATAACTGTTGGCGCCATATTGTTTCTACAAACAGCAGCGTATTTACATTTTCACGCAATGTTCTTGGTAAATTTTTCAAAAATTATAAATTTTTCGAAACAATCGGTTAAGAGGAATAAGTAATAAACAGAAAATCAAAAGCGTGTAATATATATATATATATATATATATATATATATATATATATATATATATATAAACCCCGCAAGGTGGTGCAGACTAGCTACACCTATTGAGAGGATTTAGACGTCCCTCGCGGTACGTAGTCTAACACACGCTTACATTTACAACACTACACTTACGAGTTTAATACTTTACACTCACACTTACATTTAGAGAGGCGATAGGATAGTAGCCTCAATGTGCTTAATATTATATATATATATATATATATATATATATATATATATATATATATATATATATTATTAATATTATCTGCGCATAGACCCTGTTGGATCACGCAAAGCACTCCGACTCATGTCTTGTTCCTTCTAATCCTCCACACCTCCCTCATCCTGTCCCCATGGATCCTCTTCCGCTCCTCCGTCCATTTTACCCCTGCTCTCTTTGGGATTTCATTCTCTGGGACCTTCCGACCGAGCATCTTTCTCCTGTATGCGTGCCTATCTTCAACATCTGTTGAGTCTATTCCTGCGTCATGTAGGTCTATTCTGACTTGTGCGATCCATGACGTTGTTTATTTGACTCTTTGTATATACTTAAGGATTCTGTTGGCAAGTCTCGTTGTTGGGAGTCTACTGATGTGTCCATAGAACCTAAGCCTCCTTCTTCTGATATCTGATGCCAGGTTCGATATCTTCTCTGTGGTCTTCCGAGAGTGCAACCTGTATCCATCTTCTGTTAATCTCGGACCAAGGATCTTCCTCAAGATTTTGCGTTCTTCCTTCAAAATACCCTCCATGGTAGCTTTTGTGTAGAGTGCTAGCGTCTCGCTTGCATATAATACCTCCGGTTTTATGACTGTGTTGTAGTGTCTGCTTTTTGTGTGCGTCGACATACATCTCTTATTGTAGATATATACCAAGAGCCCTCTTCATTCTCAGTAACCGAACCTTTTGCACAGCCTTCTCGCCATATATATACTAATATAGTATATATAGTATATATATATATATATATATATACTATATTGTATATAGAATAGAAAGTGAATAGAAAGTGGGCTGGCTTGAAGTTGACGTAGAGCCACATGCCAACACATGCACTGATTAGGTCAAGTGAAATTGATAATGACCTAGTTAGACTTAAGTAGGACACAATTGATTGAGGACAGTTCTCTTAAAAGACGTAAATATCGAACATATTCACTCCTATTAAGGAAGGAGGCTTGTTTCTCCATTTCGATTACCTCGCAAGTAATCCTGGTTTAATATCTAACACAATAGCTATATGTCTGTTTTTAACCAAATTTCTAGTTTGACCGGTTTTTGATGCTTGTAAAGAGTTAAACAGAATATATTATGTTCATTTTCATTCTCTTGTTCTAGTAAAGATATACTTGTTGAAACCTCCCGCTTAAAAAGTGAGTGGTACGCCAGTTGTAATATTTTCATAAATTTTGTGTTTCGTAAAATCAGAAAAAATAATTGAGAATTTTTTTAAATTAAAAATATAATATATTTTGGTAGATTAAGTGGTTTAAAATACAATACAGAACCTAAAGTCTGATTAGAAGAAAACATAGGCCTACAACAATTTTTTGGTTAAATAATTTTATCTGCAGTCTATTATGTTCACTCTCTAAGAGTTTTAAGATACACAGTAATTGATTTCGGCTTTGCACTGTTCATAAATAAAAAACATAGTTTATTTTACATTTTTGTGTTCTAATATGATATACTTCTTTTTATTGTCAATATTGTCTCTAATTTTAATTTAAGATAATGGAATTTTACCATTAAAATATTAAACAAAAAACGGCATTAAATTAATTTTGTTTCACATTTTTAAAACTCTAAAAATGATTGTACAGTAGCCTTACTGTAGCACACTTCAAATTTTTCGGAACATTCTGTATAAAGTTCCTGACTTTCGTTTCACTCTGTCGATAGAGGAAAATAAATTTCTTCAAAATGATTTTTATACGTTTCGTGGAAAAAGAAATATAAAAAAACCTTTCAAATTTGTTTTTCCACGGTGTGTATAATCCTCAAAACTGAGTAGTAATTCTGATGAAATAATTAAAACGAACCTTTTGTGTAGAACCTATAAATATGCATAAGGACTCTTGATTTGGTGCACTGGCAGTGTATATAGAGGCTTTTGTTTCGTCGCCCACAGGGTATATTGGGGTAGCAGTGGATTATTCAGCAGATAGCCTAAGTTGCGCTATAATCGATTATTGATCGACCAAAAGACCGATCCTATCAATCTCTGCAAGTCATTTATCTCTTGTCAGGGGTAATCTATCACCCAGCCACTTCCCTGCAAAAAGCACGCAGTTCACGAGGCGGAGTTCATCCTGAAATAAACATTCCACGCGAAACTTGGCAACGGTTTTTCTTTGAAAAAATATGTATTTCGTATAAACTTTTATCTTTAAAATTACGCACTTAGTGCCAAATCCGTTTGTAAAAGCTTTATTTAGTTTATAATTATTTAAAAAGAAGGATAAGATAGACAGTATAAACAAAATACTGGATAGTATAGAAGCTGAAACTCTTGAAATAAAGATTTGAACGTGTAAGAAAGAGGTTGACAGATATAAAATGAATACGGGAACAAATAATTATTCAATTCTTCGTTATAAACTCAGAAGCCTACATGATTAACGCTTGAACCTTAAAACCACCAGTGACTCCGTCTGTATTATTATCAGAGCAAAGTTTTATTAAAACAAAAATGTTTATTTTACATGAAAATTCCTTCTGTATTAGTTTAGATGATGTCTAATGCATTCCAATATAACAAAATGTAATTGCACGTTTTTCTTGTAAAAAATAATCACGGCAAGCAGCTGTCTCGCTGACGTAATTCAAACGAAATTCTAACATTATTTTTTTACTGTTTTTTTTATTTTACTTTATTTTTTGGCCTCATGGGACCACTTTAGTCTAAATGTCAGTTCTTTCTAACATTGGGTTGTAATTGTTTTCTCCAATAATCCCTCATTCGATCAGATCGTTGTTTCCTGACGACATCTGTGATCACTATGTTCTTGTCTCTTCGGTTTATCCACTTTAAATTTATTAGTCTTAAGAATGTTTCATAATAAACAGCTTTTAAAATCTACATGCCTTATTTTTGAACTTCAAATCCACGTTTAAAATATAAAATGAATCCCTAATTGTCATCAAATATATTTTTTTTAAATTTTGATTGATTTAATAAAAATCCAATCTGGCAATTTATGTAGATTTTATCGCAGATTTCCATGGTGAAATCAAATTTTTAAAAAATGTAAGCTGAAATTAGCAATGATTTTTTTCTAAGATTTTGAAATATTGAATGAATTTTGCTGGCTAACTAACTTGTTCAAACTTTTACGAAAAATTGATTTTGATGGATATTTTACGTTGATTATGAATGTGGAATGTTCAGATTTCACTTTCATCATGCCAGCGAGACAGCTGCTTGCCGCAATTATTTATTACTTAAAAATGTAGGCGCGCGCGCGTGTAAATTTGTGTGTGTGAGTGTGTGTATAGGTGCGCGCGCGTGATGTGTGCATGTGTGTGTGTGTGTGTGTGTGTGTGTGTGTGTGTGTGTGTATGTGTGTGTGTGGTGTGTGTGTGTGTGTGCGCGCGTGTGTGTGTATGTGTGTGTGTGTGTGTGTGTGTGTGTGTGTGTGTGTGTGTGTGTGTGTGTGTGTGTGTGTGTGTGTCAGAAAAATGAGCAAAATTTAAAAAATGTATTTATATATTTAGGGACTTGTTGTAACATTAATATATATTTTTAAATATTTTGTAATCGTAAAATAAATATTATTTTTAGAAGAATGATTGACTAAATGTAATTCTGATTTCTGAACTTAAATTGAAATGTTTACTTTCTTAATGCGCGGCTTTAAATATGTTATAGGTACAATAATTTATTCAATTTTCATTTACAATAACAACCTTAAGTTTTGCAGTAAATTACACAAACATAATTTGAAATCGTAAAATATTAACAAAATAAAAATCTCAAATTGATTTACCACCTGAATTTGTCTCTATTGTATGTCTCAAACACTATACTTTGAGAAAATAAATTTCTCGTTAAATACCTCTCACGCCGAATATATATATAGCATGTTATCGAGTATACAGCTCCACATAATCGATTATTGATCGTGTGAACAGTTCCTATCAATCTGTGCAAGTCGTTTATCTCTTGTCAAGGGTAATCTATCACGAGACTCCGCACTACAAAACAGGAAGGTTCTGGCATAAGGAGTGTGTTAGCCCTTCAAATAGAATGCGAGATGTTACTGTAAGAAAAAACAAAACTTCTTCAAAAGAAAAACTATGCAAGAACCATGCCGAATCGCAGGCCAAACCTGCTCGTATCTGTTTTAAAACAGCGATCAAAGAAATATTGGAAATAAATTTAACATCGAAACTTACTGTTGTACTGAATCAACAGTTTTGTGGATATTGTTCATAATTTACTTCTCGAAATAAATGTACTTATTAAGAAGTATATGGTTTGATTTATATTGAGTTACTTTGAGTTATTTTCAGGCAAAGTAAAATACTTATTTGACGTAAAATCTCTACATTAGTTTTGTTGATATCTAAAGCATTAAAATATAATAAAATACAATTGTTTATTTTTCTTGTAAAATAATAACTAATATACAATGCACGCTGACGTTTTGCTGACGTCATTAAAATACATTTCTAACATTAGTTTTTACAGTTTTATTATAATTACCTTCAAAATCTACACGATTAACTCTTGAACTTTTAAACCACGTTGAAAACATAAACTCGATATTTGTTTTTATCTCTGTCAAACCCTTTTTCATAATTTCATTGATTTAAAAAAAATAAATCTGCTAATTTATGCAGTTTTTATGGATTCATTAAGATTGATAGATAGATAGATAGATAGATAGATAGACAGATAGATAGATACGTATATAGATAGATAGATAAAAAATAGATAGATATATAGATAGATAAATTGTTAAATAGACCGATAGTGAGATAGAGAGAAAATAAGATGGAAATGTAGTGAGAGAGGTAGAGAGTGAAAAAAACAAATAGTGAGGTAGATAATCAGTAAGACAGGTAGATAGATAGTGAGATAATCAGTGAGATAGAGAGGTAGTGAGATAGAAAAATAAATAGGTAATGAGATAGATATCGATAAATCATGGTGTATTGAAATTTAAGAAAATGTAAGGTAAAATAATGTAAGCCTATTTTTAAGATTTGAAGTTGTATAACGGATTCGGCTTGGTAACGACTAGTTCAATCTGTTACCAAAGTAGATTTTCGTCGCTATTTCAAGCTCATTATAACGGTGGAATGTTCGAATTTCACTCCATCACGTCAGCTAGACAGTTGCGTGTCGCGGATATTGATTACTTAAAAATATATATTTATTGACATACAAAATATTTAGAATAAATGTTGGTAAATACAGAGTAAAAATGTATTTACTAGTATACTAGCTCAACTATATAGCCGATTGATTACTTTATTACCCTCTCAACATTAATCTCAGCAAGTCATTTACCAAATGTCACAGTTAATTTCCTTTTAAACACCCTTAATGCGAGATAAGTATAATGTAGGTGATAACAACGTACTGCTATTAGCAGTGTATACATTAAGGATTTAATTTACATTACAGACTGGAAATAAATGGTGTTGCAAATTGTAAACGTAAATGTTTATTTAAAAAGTTTATTTTATTATCCTAAGTATCTAGACTTATGTTCTAGCTACTAGGATATTTGTTTAAGTTTATAAGTTTGGAACTTAGAACGAATATGATCCATATTCTCGAAACAGTATTCATCCATATTGTTTTTCCACAAAAATAATGACAAATATCAGAATGATCATTACAAATAATAAGAGTATTTCATAATTAAGTAGCATTTTCAAAAAAAAATATTGCTAGATTTCTTTTTTTAACGGATATATAGGGTAAAATAAGACGTTTGAACTAACTGCAGTTCAAAATTCATTAATTATAAATATGACATACTATTTTAGGCCTATTTCTAAGATAACCACTGCATTCAACTTATACGTTTCTGGATACAAACCTAATTCACTTCACATAAATTTATTTCACTGGAATATATATATATATATATATATATATATATATATATATATATAATTTTTATTTTTGAAAATATTTAGGAGACTTTTATGATTATTTCAACTGTTCCATTACTAATCTTGACAAAAACCGATAAAACGTCCGTTTTAGAATAAAGTTTGTTCCAAAGTATATTGACGTTAAGGATTATAAATGCACAAAAAGTAATATTTTGCAATTACCAGATGTTAATTAAATACGGTATTTTATAAATTACGCCTTTCAAACCCTAATCAGGTTTCTTACTTTTTAAAAATCATTTCAAAACTGCAGGGATATTATTTGGTACCTAAAGGTGCCTTCCTATAAATATTATATATTGTAATGTAAAATATATCTTTTCGTTAATCATGTTTATGATTTTAAAAAATAATATCATTCCGTACCTTAAGGTGTTGAACTTTTTACATATTACATACTGTATTAATGACCCAATATAAAGAAAATAACTGATTTCCTGTACTCGTTTCAAACGGAAGATTTTAAATGTTTTTAATGTCTAATATCTCGAAATCGGTAAACGATTTTCTGAAAAAATACTCATTTTCTATATGAAACCTAGTCAAATTTTAATTTCTTATCAACTTACTGGTAGATGACAAAATAATATTTGTTAAAAACACAAAATATCTTCTAAGTATTTTTAAAACATAGGTTCTTAGGAAAATTTTTGCTTTTTTTAGTTAACCAAAATGGTTATTAGATAGATATAATAAACATTTATTATATCTATCTAATTAAATTTCCTGTTGTTTTGGAACGACTTTTTTGAAAACCTTATGCACTTATTATGTTTGATTATTTCTAAGAAAATCAAAAGAATATGCGTAAAAAAAGGTCGTAGGTTAGACACAGTTACTGCCGTCAGATCTACCCTTTCATTATTGCAACATAGTAACCGGACCACATATTTAAATAATTAGGATTATGACCTAGTTCTCCGTCTAGTGGTTTATTTACTCACCTCGCAAAGGTTACTGCGGTTTCGAAACCTTACGTTTTCATCTTCAGGCAGTAATACAAAATGTCAAATCCCTTTGTCGAGGTCGTCACACAGTTAAACAAAACACACGTTACAAACACTAAACACAACTACACGATTAAAATACAAACGATAAAATTTGGCTTGGCCAAACGATACGTGCAACTCGAATGTCGTTACAGTCCGGAATGTTGCACGAGTTGAGCGTTTCGTTTGGCCTAACAAAATTTTATCGTGTGTATTTTAATTGTGTAATTTGTTTTCAGTGTTTAGTATTTATTTTCATTGTTTTCTTTAACATTGTGACTAACATTGTAACATTCCCTCAACAGAGGGATTTGACATTTTGTATTACGGCCTGAAGATGTAACAGTAAGGTTTGGAAACCACAGTAGGCTTTACGAGGTGAGAAAATAGACCACTAGACAGAAAAATCGTAATCATAATTATGTACCCTTTCCTTTAATCCTGATTAGTTTAACGCATAAAATATAATATTTCCACTAATAATAATTAAATATTAAAATATATTTTCAGCCAAGTTAGAAACAATAAAGCTTGCTTTAATTAAATATTAATTATTAATATTATTCATATAGCCTGTGATTCGATAAATACCGAACAGTTAAACAACTATTACATATCGATCACGTGTAAACCTTCTCTATCAATCTCTGTAAGTCGTTTATCATTTGTCTAGTGCGATTCATCATCTGGATATTTCCATCCAAAACAGAAAGCTTACAACCCCGTGACTACAGTTCATATTCGTAGAAAAGAATTAGAATATTATGAACTCTGACAAATTTACAATGAAACGCAAAAACGAGAAGTAAAAATTGATGTATAATAAATTTAGCACGTTAGTTAAATAAAAATAATCTCGTCACGTAAATGTAAGAGACGACGTGATAAAAGCGACATTGGCAGAGCACGTAGACAAACCTTTGGATGAGCTAACATTAATCTTGGCACACAAGTATTCCGATAATCATTATCGAACTGTTCGATAGTCGAAGTAGCTAAGACATCGGTAGCTCAGATGCGTCTATAAACTGCGCATATGAAGGTAGTAAGTTCGAGACTCAGTTACTGCTGTTTTAAACTTTATTATTTCTGTTAACGTCAATCTCTCCTCTTCATTAGTCTAACTGTCATTAAGTATGGTAAAAAGGTAATGATTTTGCTAACCTAATCAATTTCGCTATCCATAAAACCTTGTTTTTCTGCTAGAAACAGCGTCATCTAAAATTTAAAAAATACATAAAAATATTTATCTCTTTTTGAAAACCTGATTACACCACCTAGTGTATTATATAATATACAGATGCATTATCAATTCACACCCTTCCTTTTTTAGCACATTTTATACAAAATTTTTTCCAACGGTGTCATTAATTATGAACTTAGACATTTTTGGAAATTTGATCTATTTTTAATAAAAAGCTTGTAGAAATGTCGCTTAGTATTAATTTTTTTTTAAATCAGTGGTGCAATTAAGCTTCAAAAAAGTAGTATGTTTTTGAAATTAAATATGTTTTGGGGAACCAGGAATTGGCAGATGATTTTAAAGTTAAGACGAAAAGGTTGTAATTTTTAAAAAATCGATAAATAAAATCTATAACAATTAATTCAACCATTTTGAGTTCCGCTTGGTAAATTAATTACAATTAGCACAGTAACCTACTAGTTTCTTAAAAACGTACGGCCTTTTAATGCTTAATTTCAGAAAAAATTAACATTAAACAAAAGTCACATGACCGTTAGACCTTTATTCCAAAATATTATTTGATTAAAAAAGATGTAATAAGTAATTAATTTAATTAATTACTATTTCGATAAGACCTTGGAATAGTTCGTTGCTCAGCAAAATATTGTCTACGGTATGAAATCTAGCAATTATAAATTTTAAAATCCCATAAAAATAACAAAAGTAGGGTTACGGTTCATTTTCCAAAGTATTTTGAAAATATAAGGTTCTAATTTTAACAGATCGCGAAACTGATTGTGGAGGTGAAATCAAATTATCTAGAACATGTAAGTAAAAAAGTTATTGTAGTTTGTATTGATATTACTACTTTTTGGATATTTGCTTCCATCGCGTCAGTGAGGCAGCATTTATTTATGAAACTAAGTATTAAACAAATATAATTTTCTTCCCTAGGGCAAGATGATGTTTTCTTTTAATGAGAGAATGAAGTACAAACAAAACACTGGACACAATTAATTTCTCTCCAAATATAAGAATAAAAACGGCATTCCTAACTAAAGGTTATTTACTTTGAAATGTTTTATTTCATTGTTAATAATTCCATGATTGAAACCTATTTTTGATGTGAAATGTAGAACTTCTATTTTAATCTCATTATTAATTATGATTTTTAAGAAATATATTTGTAAAAAAATGTTCCATCAGTTTATATTTTATATTCGTTGGAATTTCACCGCACAAGTTTTTCAAAAGTACCTTTCATTTTCAGGACCTCCAGTAAAAATGTAGAACTAAATTTATATTCGAAAATCTTTTGAGCACAAAAATCTACCTGTATATACGGAATTTCAGCTCTTCAACTGCTAGAGTAGGAGTTGATGTTTTTAAAAGAGCCCTATTTTGGGCTACTGAATCAAATTTTTGTTGCAAATGTTTTTCAGCTCTTTAACTCTTGCTATTATTGTCAAATTGTGTATAGTCAATCTGATTGCAGACTTATAAAAAGGAAAAAATAATATACCAAAGAATTAAAAATACAAGAATTATACTTTTTTCTTTTTATTTATTTTATTATTAATTTACATTAGATTTGTAGCTCTGAAAATAGTACTAAACTGGTTGAGTAATAAGATTAGTTTCCGTTTCTACGAAAATTAACAATAGTATAACAACAAAAATATCGTATATATATATATATATATATATATATATATATATATATATATATAGTAATTTAATTTTAAGAAATTATAATGTAAGGCAACTTATTCCTTTAATCACTTAATTGAACAATATAAATAACCAAATGTTAATTTAAATAATCTTCTTCTTCTTCTTCTTCTTCTATTTAGTGAGATTTCAAAAAAACTGTCAAACTAAAAACAAACTAACAATAAATTTTTGCAAATCCATGTTTAATTAAAGTTTTTAATTAATAACCAAAGTTATGCAGAAGAGCCAAATCTTACGACGAAATTTAGATGGAATTTTAAAACTTGTTAAACTTCTCAAAATTAATTAAATATTAAGCTCAGAAAATCTTATCAATATCGTAACAATATTATAGGACATTTTTTCCTTTGAAAATTAAAACATGCCTAAAATAACTTCGCAAAATAACTTGTGTACTGGAATGATTGACGTTAAACAAAAATCACTTTTAATAGAATTATATTTTATTTTTTTTATGTTTTCTTAAGACAAAAGAAATTTTAACTGAACAGCATATTCAAGAGAAATCAGAGTTTAAAAGTTAAAAAATTGATGGTGCAAAGTTACGTTTACCTTTTAACATATAACTTATGGTAAAAGCTGTCTATAGTTGTTTTAGTTGGACTATGAGCGGGATTACTATTAAAACACGTAATTAATAAACGCTATTTTAAAAATCTAATTTAACAATTGTAATCAGCTATAAAAGAATGCATAAATCATTTTTTTTAATTTTCAAAATCTGTTAAAATTAAGAAGTTTTACTTTACAAAGATCGGGGTTCATTTTTGTATTTTATAATTCTAATATAAGGAAAATGTAACCCTGGATGTTCCAAAGGAGGATCAATAAATGTCCACGAATTTGAATCATTTTCTGAACAATATTGAAGAAAATTTTAGGAAAAATATTTGTGTATTAAAACATTTTATTGTACTTACTCTATTCATTTAAAACGTCTATCATTTTTTTAATTTTATTTTTTAGGCGGCAAATAGTAAGTCGTGCACTTTTTTTGACTTTGGCAGAAACTTGCAAGCCAATTAGCAACAGTTATGAAAATAACTGTATTTAATAAACCTTTATTACTCATTGTATTTTTATAACTTTTTTATATAACAACAGTAGTTTTCCCAAATGGATATGCACTACCACTTTTTTTCACTGTCACAGTTGGTACACCTGCAGTGATGACGATCTTTTTAAAGATGTGTCATGATCTGTAAAAATTATTTCGCCTCTAAAAGTCGGATTAATCAATGAAGGCGTTGACATTCCAATTGCAGTCGGCTCAACTAAAGGTAAATTTGCAACGTTTGACGGTTTTGTTTGCTGTTCATAACAAATTATTTCAGTATGCCCTAAAAATACTATAGTGATATTAGAAACAATCGTACTTGAGACGTTCATAAAATATCCTTTTTTATCTCACTCACTCTCTCTTCTCTTTCTTCTTTCTCTCTCTCTTTTTTCTCCCATTTTCCCCCCATTTGTTATTAGGATGTTTGTTATTATTATATTTTTAAAAAAATCGTTGGTAATTTTCTTTTTAAAGTTATCCATATTTAAAATAATGTATTTTGTTGAAAAAATTTGTTTTTTAATAACGTTATTGGTTTTTTATTTATGAGAACTCTCTTTCATTAATATCTTTAATATTTAATTAATTAATCTTTTATTTAATTTTATTTATTGTTCTAGGTTTAGAGGAAGAGAGGAACCTTTATGGTGCATAATGGTCTTAAATTCCTCCACCAATAAAGAGAATATTTGGCCATCCATTCATTCATTCATTCTCTCTCTCTCTCTCTCTCTCTCTCTCTCTCTCTCTTCCACCAAAAAATACGTTAAAATTATCAAAAGTTGGTTCTAATAATTTGATAAAATATTCCTCAAATTTAGTTTTTATATTCAAGAGTAGAGAATATGTCACATTTTTTTCAAAATTCGGAAGCTACTTTTAATAAACCGTAAAATTGTATAATAACTTAGAATTTGTTATTATAACTTGCTGAAATATTTTGTACTATTCATTTGGTAAGCTGAATCAAATTACGAATATATGATTCAAATTTGAGTAAAACCTGTTAGATAAATTATTGTACTTTTCTGGCTTTAAGTGTACATTTTATACATTTATAGAAGTGTACATTCAATACGTACATACAATGAGAAACGCTAATATTTTATGGAAATCTCTTGAAAGTAGAAAGGCTGATATGGTTTTTAAGAACCTTAGCAAGGTAGTGTATTTAAGTACATTTCATTAAGTGACACTTGCTAGTTTTCACAATACATGTAATAAAAAATAATATAATATTAGAATAGAAGTCTAAATTACTGCGTGAATTTTCATGAAATTTGGAATAAATTTTAGATAATGGATGTTTGTTTGCAATTTCAATTTCAAAACAAAGTAGTAATTTCTTTAATAGGACAGTAATTAGGCCTATTGCAACGCAGCAGTATGTAGGCAAGCCAGAAGTTTACTGTTCTTCATAAACTAATTAAATTCTTGGATTAATATTCTACAACAACTTTGCAGATCTATTGTGTTCGTTTTCTATGTTATTAGTGCTCAATTACGGCGCCTTTCCTGCATTGTAAAATATAAGATTTGAAGTGGGTTTAAGCTTTTGTAAACTTCACAGTTTAGTATTGAGGTGTTTGCCTTTCAATTTTTTTTCTTTTTGTACACTTGTCGCCAAGTTGTGTTTCATTTCTGTTGTGCAATGAGATTACACTCATTTCATATTAAATTCTTATTCATGATGCTTCCACTGGTAGCTAGGGAAATAAAGTCCTCTCGTATAGAGTTCCGCAAGAATTGGTAAGGCTAAAATACACTGGAAGGTCACCAGGTATATCGGGATCTCGTGTCATTCATTCCATCAGCACGGGTTGCTTTATACTTCAGTTAGTCAACTATGCAAAGTAGCCAATGTGTTAATGTACCTTCAGTACTTTCCTTTTTTGTATTGGCGAAAAGCACAAGAAGCCTATCATTGCCGAGTATCTTAAGTGGTTGATACTTAAGTAGAGATACTTAAATAGTTGATCTTAAGTAGTTAAGATTGGATGTATCTTAAGTAGTTGAGTGAGAGTAGTATGAATTAGAGGTACTTTGGAATTGTTAAGTCCTCCACCAGATGTGTCCTCTTTAGTTTGCATGAGTTCGTAGACCATCCGATAATGTATTGTTTATTTGATTTTAGGCCTAACATAAAATAAACATGTTTTATAGATATTAACGATACATTTTAAACTTAATTCTTATATTGTCTTTGAAAAAATACCATAGCGAGCTAGTATTCATCTAGTTACACTAGTTGTTCAAAGGACAGTAGATCTCGCAGAATATTCTTAACAAATTGCTAGAACACCGACTCTTTGACGCGCTCGTAACTTTTCCGCCCATTTAACCGCTAACCGTAATACTTACGGAGAATGTTACCGAGCCAACTTTATTGGAAATTGCATGCTATTTCTACATGAAACGGTAAAAATTATGATAAGTGTTGCCGTTCAACCAATTTAACAGAAAACAGCCAGCAACTATAGTCCAGCCTCTTAGTAAAAGGAGGGACACGGTAATCGATGTGACTAAAGCACCGGTCATTCTGCTACTTCACTGAACTGCGAACCTAAACGTTCTTAGTTCGAGCCACAGTTGCTCCCGTTGCTTTTCCCTTACCGTTAACACTGATCCCTGGTCCTCATTGGTCTAACTGGCATAAAGTACGGACGTTAAGAAAACAGTGGGAGAATTTCTTGCGTATGTAAGAAATTTTTATGCATAAAAAAAATGTGTTAAAATCTAATGTAATAATAATAGTAATAATAATATTCAGTTATTCCCCTCCAGCTCCCTCCAATAGTCCCGTGATATACAGTCTGCTAATACAAACTATTACTACTCAGCAATAGTGAAGGAAAAGGAAGTAGCTGTGGTAAAAGAGTGGTGATTCAACTTCTCACTCGTACATTTTTCTCTTTGTCCCACTGGTGCTATTAGCCGTTTATGTAAGCTGCTGATCTATACCGTCATCGTTAAATCAGAGGCCGCCATCTTAGAACTGAAGCGATTAGGAAAACAATTTATACGTACCTCATTCGGGCTTCGTGTAAGGTATCACCGTACCAAATTTCAAAACAATCAGTGAACGCGTTTTGCAAAAACTGCGCAACAAACACAAACAAACAAATGCGAAATCGTCGAATTAAAAGAGATCTCGCTTCGATCGGTCAATTATGAAGCTAATTAATTTCTATGTTACATTAATTGTGTTTAAATCATAAACTTTATTTTCTTCGGTAAGAAATTTTAGAAAAAAACACCCGCAATCATCTAAAAAGTAAGGATATCGAAATTTCCATCTACATTTACATCGTAAATAAAATCCCGAATCCCCAATATCGGCTTCCATTACATATCCTTTAAAGTATATCTAATACTTTTTGTGCCTCGTACATTCTCGCTTGGAATACAAAATGAGGGCGTGAATCAATAATCGCAGCGAAGTTTGGTCAGCCGCCTAATATATCTCAGGGGGCTACTTCTTTGTGGGCGAGAGGTATTGAAAAACTATTTTCGAAGTAAAATATACTCCCAACTGCTCTACCCTCTGACTACTGTATATTTCTTTCTAAACGAATACGTGCTCTATTAAAACAAAAAAGTATTCAAGTTAATAATATCCAAAAGTTAATTTACGAATTTTGTTTTTGTAAACAGTGTTCCTTTAAAAGCTTTATTTTTTTCTTTTATATTTTATAAAATAAATAGTATTGGTTTTGGATTGTTTTGTTATAATTTTAACAATATAAATTCTTTAAAACAATTCCTTATTTTTAATACAATTTGAATGTTATACAAATTTTAAATCTTTACATTTTAACACTTTACAGGGAATTTTATCAGATTTTGTTTTAAAATTTGAAAGAAAAACTTGACTGTATATAACTGCCACTCGACGGATGTTCAACAAGAGTTATGCAATTTTCTTGATCAATGCCATTTTCTCTGACTTTTTTGTGCAGGATTATTGGCAATAACTAGTTTATAGGTTGTGGTGTTCAACTGCATAATAGTATACGTTTACCCTTCTTTTAAATTTTATAATTACAGAATTTTTTTAAAAAAGAATTATAAAATTTTTATTTTGACTTAAAAGACATAGAACGTTACTTTTTTGGTAACAAAATAAGACAACTGTTTGTTTATTACTGAATTTTCATTGAAAATAAATATTAAAGTTACCATTAAAGAAAAGTCTAACTTTAACCCGATATCCTGAAATTAGTGTTTATTAAAATTTATATTCAAATTTGGCACACAAATCAATTTCTGTAATACCTTGACAAGTACTGTACCTTACAAAAACCTTATCAATCACTTTAAAATATGTATAAATTAGAATTTTAAATTGTTAACTTCCTTTGAAAAATACAAAAATAATTCTAATGGTGGTTAAAGTTTATTTTCGCAATTCAAATTCAATATGAAAGTTTTATTATGTACTATATGTAGTCAATTTGATTTTAAGCCTTTATCAGAGTCGATAATGTGCAGCTGTATTGCATATATATTCTTTTCTTCGGCATAAAAGTTAAAAGTTCATCGTGACACACTATCTAAAATAACTTCAGCAAGTAAAATGAAGCAGGTAAGATTGTTTCATTATTTAAATCATTGTAACACTTGCTCTAAGCTTATTAAACCGTCAATTTTTATTACAATACATTTTTACACGATATAGAACGTTATAAAACATTGATAGCTTTTTGCAGAATATAATCTAGAGCATAGATTGATCGCATTACACATTTTTATAGCAAATAAAATATCGAACTCTAATATCAGTTACACATAACCTATAAAGTATATATACTAAATTCTCGTTGCTCTCTGGGTTCTTGCACGGAATACAGAATGAGAAAAGTAAATCAATAATCTGTGCAGAGTTCAGTCAGCTGATGTATCTCTTGAGGCCACTTCTTTGTGTGAAACCTTTCAAAGAAGTATTTTGTAGTAATAAAATATATTAAACACGAGAGGGTCTATATAGGCTAACTTACCAACTCTTTCATCGGATATTATAATTTTTGGAAATTTAATGCGCAAGTGTTCACTTTGTGTTTCACCAGACACTGATGTATTTTGGCCACGTCTAGACGGTCTCGGAAAATCATTACTGGTTTGATTATGGAATAAAAGTCTGAAGGTTTGAGAATTTCCCTGACATAAATATAAGGCAATTATTATTAGCGGTTGAAATATATGTTCGTTTATAAAATAACGTAATTACTTGATGAAATATTAAATAATAATATTGTTTTTTACAAATTAATTATTTTTGTTTTGCCAAGTTAATTAAAAATATTGTTTTTAAGAAATAAGAGGAAAAAAGAAAGGAAATTATAAACTCGTGAAATAAAGGTTTCTATAAATTTCTAACATATTTGTTTAGTGTTATTCATTTTTTATTGTAATTATTTGTAATATTTTTATAAGAATGAACAACAAGCGCATTTATGATGCCTTTCTCCCTCTCCCCAAAAGAATAAAAATAATAGAAAGAATGAAATGAATTTTTCAGTGATAATCCGTTACAAAAAGAAATACTATATTTACAGCAACATGAATTCTTGTAACAAATTTTTATGGTAACAGTAATATTCTTAATATAACTGACATTGAATTAATTCTAAAGATCTGCGGTTATTTATGATTGAAAGAGTATTTTAAAGAAATCCTAGCTTTCTAAACTAGTGTATTTATGTTTTAAATTTCGTAAAACTAAATTGAGGTAATCGGGGACTGGCCGACATAAGTTGAAAATTTTAAAAATGAAGTTAATCGGAGTTCATTTCTGATTTATATTTTGTCCAATTATATAACTAGTCTTAGAGTTAAATTCAGATTATACACAAATGATATTAAAAATATTCGACACGTATCTACATTATATACAAAGACGAAATATCAATCTTGTACAGTATATCTAATTGTTATTCTAAAATTGGGATTGCTGGTCTGAAATGTAGTACAACGGCGGTTTTTAATAATTTTAAAATGTATTAATAAACGTATTTATACAAGTGTATTTATAAGTTTATTTTCTATTGTTTGTAATATGAGTTTATTATATTATTAAATTTATTTATTCAAGTATATTTTTTAAGTATATTGTATATTTTTTGTTGTATAAGTTTATTGTACTAATAAGTTTATGTATATAAGTACATTTTAAAGGTTATTTTCTATTTTTTGTCGTATGAGTTTATTGTATTAATAAACTTATTTGTTAAGTTCAATGTGCAAAATGTATTAAACTACAGTGTTCAGTAATGACGCAACCTTATAGAGAAATAAGAAAGTTATTGTACTCTATGCAGTAGTTACAAAAAACAGTTTCAAGGGGCCTCCATTTTACGATTCACACACCAGAGTACGACAGTATGGATGCACCTTGCAGTCAACCCACGAACGGATTAATGAAATTATGTGGGTGAGGCGGTTGGTTGGGTGATTCAATTTACAAGAAGGCCTCCTTCGGAAATGACAATTTTTGAAATAATGTCTTCACAACTAGCACTACTGACCTGTTTAACAAAAAAGATAAAATTAATGTAAAAATGTACTTCATTTTATATTTTAAAAATCGCTTATTTTTGTATTCCTAATTTTTAAAACTTTAGCAAAACTGGCTCCTTATATATAACTTCCCTCTTGTCAATGTACCTACATTTTTTATGTATAGCCGCAGTTACTCCAATTACTTGCCATAATCGCTGATCCCTCGTCCTCATTAGCCTAAGAAAGTCCAGTTAGCGCCACAACATTTTCTCAATTAAGTCTTGATCAATTTTAGAGTCGAGACAATCACAATTAGCTAATATTGAAACAATACTTTCAATGAACAGCCGATAGACGTTATGAGTTATAGCAAAAAAATCAGTGCTGACATATTTATGATTCGGCGAGAAATTTAAATTTCCATTTACTTTTTGACTTGCTTTCGTAGAAAAATATGATTGTAATTACATTACGGAATATTAAAACAACCGCCAATATAGTTACAAAAATTTCATTACGTAAAATAATTTGTAGGTGTCAGACTGGATTAAATCGGAGGTTTTTTTCTCTTTATAGAATAGATTTTAAAAAGGCAATACACGAGATAAAAACAACACAATCGGCAGCGGTTTTCCCAAAACAAAGGTTGACAATACGGTGATTCATTTCAATACGATTAGTAACATTTGGGTGTTTTGCGGTTCCGTATTGTTTGCGCCCGGCGCGCGATACGACTTGCCCGTTTCAAACGCTGCCGTCAGAATATAACTGATACACTTTTCATTGATCCACTTTTTTCACAATAGGCAATTCATCGGACATTGAAACAATACGTTTGTGAAACAGAAAGAATCCAATAAATGTTTTTGGTATTGTGTAGTATAATGTTGATTTATTTGTTTGTTACACAGTTCGATACATGAAATCGTTGACAATTGTCACCGTAACAGTGAAAATCTAATCTAGATGAATCAGAAACTTAGCATTTTTTAAAATATCATGACAGCTGTCAAATTTGTTTTCGTAATCACAATAATCGCTGACGTCACGGACGCATTAACTCTAGATGGACCAAAGTATTACCGGTAACATTCAGGACCAAAGAAGGGTTAAAAAAATTTCACTTTACAAACCAGAGTTTTGAGAGATTCTATTTATAAAACTAATATTAATTATAGAAAATAATTGATCTATCACACTGAATTAAGTTTCCCTAAAAATATGACTTATTTTACAAACTACTTATAGCTGTGTGTTTATTAGTGTTAAATTTCTCTACGAGCTGAACTGATCTGATAATTCTGGATCTGTTTTACACTTTTATTTGACTTTTCACTGTGTTTCCCACAAACACACTTGTCACATGAACAACAAACAATATTTGTTTTACGCAGTTTATTTATCATCTCCTTCACAGATGGTTCAGCAGCGCAACAAATGAGGTGCACGAGTTAAAAATTGCAGGTGTACCAACTGTGACAGTGAAAAAAGTGGTAGGGCATATCCATTTGGGAAAACTAATGTTGTTATATAAAAAAATTACAAAAATACAATGATTAATAGAGGTTTATTAAATACAGTTATTTTCATAACTGTTACTAATTGGTTTGCAAGTTTCTGCCAAAGTCAAAAAAAGTGCACGACTTACTATTTGCCGCCTAAAAAATAAAATTAAAAAAATAATAGACGTTTTAAATGAATAGAGTATGTACAATAAAATGTTTTATGACACAAATATTTTTCCTAAAATTTTCTTCAATATTGTTCAGGAAATGTTTCAAAATGCGTGGACATTTATTGACCCTCCCTTGGACCATCCAGGGTTACATTTTTCTTATATTAAAATTATAAAATACAAAAAATGAACCCCGTCAAGTAAAAATTCTTAATTTCAACAGATTTTGAAAATTTAAAATGATGATTTATTCATTTCTTATGGCTGATTACAATTGTTAAATTAGATTTTTAAAATAGTGTTTATTAATTGCGAGTTTTTTTTAAATTTGGAGCTGTAAGTGTGAATTACATTGAAAAAACTACATGGAGAAGAATCATTGTTCTGACACTTCGCCAAAATCGTATCTGACATCTTAGATTTGTTACTGTCCACTTAAAGTCTGAAGTCGAACTGAAGGAAGCTTTTACTGGTTCTTTTCAACCTCCTTATAACGCAAATTAAAATTGGGTTGGCTTGAGCTGACATAAATCGTCCAATTCACATTAATAACATCGATTAGATCCCGTGAAATTAACAATGGGCGTAAAACTACTGCACGTTAATACAATTAAGGACAGTCCTTTAAGCAGCAGTTAATTTACCGCTTCGTAATTTCTATTTCGTTTACGATGTTTCTCTGTTTTGATGGCCTCTCCAAAAATAGTTAGTTATAATTTTTCACACTATCTCTGTACCAATCTCAAAAACTATTGTGTGGTGGTATCTATCTCTTAAATGTAGGTAGAGAGTGGTTAGACTTACATAAACTCTGAACTTAAGGGCGGTTATATCGACAAACTAGGAATATTACTATAGAAAAGTTAACAATTATTTTAATTGTTCACAATTTTCTTGCTTACGTTTTTCATTCTACTTAATTTGAAGTTATAAATGTAGGCTTTGCGTTCTAGGGTAGTAAATAAATTTCAACTGAAAATCCACAGAGGAATTAGTCTACAACATGATACATATTCGATATTACATTTCCAGGATAAACATCCTGGATATCTATTCATGTAAATTGCACTTGTTACAATAACATGTTCTATGTTCGGCACAGAGAAATAACTTGTACGTACTGTTTGTTGTTGTTTGTTTATATTGAGAATTTGTTATGCATGTTAATTCTAAACATACAATTTCCTCGTAATTTGTATGAAAATTTATTATTACTGTCTTTAGTTCTAAAATATATTAATATAAAATTAATTTCTATTTCTTGTATTATTGCATTATTCAGTAGCTTATAATAAAGTTAATTGAAAATTGTTTGCATAAAACATTTCTTACTCTTTCTGCAGCTACAAATTATATACTAAAATATAATTTCAGTTACTTCATTGTTTAGAATTACTGGTTCTATACGCTCAACGATTATCTTCATAAGTCGAAACAAATTTGACCTTTTAATGGAAGTTTAGAATAAAAAGATCGAACGGTTGGAATAGTTTTTCAGAACCGTTCCATAGGATGTTACTCAACTTTTGGTCATACGTGAAAAATCATAAAAAAATTTCGGTCATTGAACCAAAAATAAAATCATGTATCAGGTTGTTCGAAAACACGACAAATTAACACAGCTAGTTTTTAACAACATAACCTAAAACTTATTATAACCTATCAGCTGTTCAATAGAATCAGCTGATCGTTACGAACAACTGATCTTTTACTCTAACTAGCAATTTAAATTTGTGCGCTCACATCGCGTGACGCGCAAAATCCAACAACACAGCCAGACCTAAAATACGATACATGACTTAAAAACATCACGCTAAAAACATCAGGAAGAAGTAATGGTCATGTTTAAAAGAATTTAAGGCGTGTTTTTAAGAAGGCCTGACATTCACGTCATACCGACAGCGATTAAAGCACTTGTGGTTCCAACAATCTGTCCACTTGCGGTTTTAACTTGTTAGGAAGTCTCGTGAGTCGTCAAAGCTTTATCCTTGGAAAACCAGTTTACTGTGAATGAATAATTGACTTTCTAGGGTTACTATTGCACTATGACTTTGCAGATCTATTGTGCCACCATTTTATATTTCTTATTTGTTCAGTTACAGCACCGTTTTCATTCACTACTAACCTCTTCGAGGAGATTCTAGTTGAGTAACCCCACCCCGCTTCTACGTGGTGACTTCCCAATTCATTATTCAGGTATTTTAGATGCTTGGTTTGCTAATTGCCTTTCTATTTCTCCCCCTTACTTTATCACGGCCCTTATCACGGAGATTGTATCCCATTTGGCCAGCTTTTTGTTGTACGGTGAGTTCCCGTTCATTCTATTTACATTTATAATAATAATGAGTAGCTAGGACTGTATGGGTAAGGCTAAGGCCAGGTATCCAAGGGCTCCGCCATACACTCATCACCACTGTACACTTCACAGTCCTGAAGGTTACGTAGAGGAGTTAATGTGTGTAATTTGAGTATATGAGTAAGAGTAGTATGAGGTAGAGGTAAGGTTGGATCATCAGATGCTTCCACTGGCTACCACTGAGGCGCGCGCGCGCGCGCACACACACACACACACACACACACGGTCTGGTCTTACCATTCTGGTTGCTTTAATTGCTCATTTTTTAAATGGAAATTTGCTAAAAATGAATACTGTCTATGCAAACTTTGATGTAGTTATGAGAGATATTTAGAAAACTGAACATATTATATTCGGGATTAATCACACAAAGGAATGCTATATATACTATAAATATGTTTCTATGTGTGCAAATACTAAAAACATACTCTTTATTACTTCCCTCTAATAAAAGAGTTTTTATTAATAATGTATTTGTTTACTTGTATTATTGTACTATCTTATTCTTTTCTTGTTTACCTGTATGATTTCATTTGTTTATCTCAAGCAATGCAATACAGGTGCAATGAATTGCAATTCCATGCAAAACAATGGAAGTGTTTTTATTGTGTGTGTGTGTGTGTGTGTGTGTGTGTGTGTGTGTGTGTGTGTGTGTGTGTGTGTGTGTGTGTGTGTGTGTGTGTGTGTGTGTGTGTGTGTGTGTGTGTGTGTGTGTGTTGTTACCAGTTATCTATTAAACGTTTAACTCTACCTCTAAATTTGTGAACATTATCTAATTGAAATGAATAACAAAGTATCAAATGAAATAACAGGAATTCAAGTCTTGAAAATTGTTAAAAATAAATTAAAATAATTAAAACATTTTTTTTTATTTTATACAGAAATAGTTTTAGTCTTTTAAACTGCTGGACTTATCTACGTGTAGTATTATAAAGTAGTTAAGTAACTATTCTGTGCTATTGGTTACTGATAAAAATTAACTACAAAACTGTAAGCAGGTAACTGCAAACTGACCTCGCAGGGTGGTGCAGACTAGCTGCACCTATTGAGAAGATTTAAACGTCCCTCGCGGTACCCGTGTCTTTAACACTTTACACTCACATTTACATTTAGGGAGTGCTTTTCGCCTTAAAAAAAACTGCAAACCGATTTTCATCTAATATAGCCAACTGGATGCTTTCTGTTCAGTATTCATGATTAACGGGGCAGATCACTTTTTGTTGACAGAACCTTTAAAGCACGAAATATTACTCGTAATTCCAAAGGCAAAACAACAGATCACAATTCCTCCCCTAAAATCGGGAATTTAAAACTGTGATCTATACTATTTAAAAAGTATATTAAAAGCACAAATATCAAAGCTTCATTAATCCGAGCACGTGCAACGCTAAACACAACACGATAAAATGCATTCCGTGTAAATAACAGTTGAGAAACTTTTGCCAATAAATCAACAAAATATATTTGATTTTTTCCCAGTAAAAGGCTTCCACTACAAACACAAAAACTTTGTAAATCCAGTTCGATGAATGTTGGAGATATGAATGTGTGGCCAACGGACCGAGAGTGATATCATCACGGCAGTGAGAGAGAGCTTGTCAGCGCAGTGGACCGAACACGCGGGCACGATACACCTCAAAACCGCGTCATTTATTTTGCAAAATATCACGAGTTTATTTGTAATATACACAGTGACGCTGTTAAAAAAGAAAAGCGTCCGAATTGTGGAGAAATTGTTTTTTTTTTAATAGATTTTGTATTTATTGGACTAGAAAACTCTCAAAACTTATTAAAATTGTATTATATTATGGTCGGAAATTAAAAGATATGTTTTTGCTGGATATATCCGCTTCCGTTTATCTCTGGTAAAAAAAAATTACATTCTAGTAGCTATATATATATATATATATATATATATATATATATATATATATTACCAATGAAAACAAATCAAACTAAATTTAAACATCTACGATTAAAAATGAAAAAATCATCATAATAACCCTTGGTGTGGATTTTTAGGAAACAATTTCTTTCCGCGCCTTTACAACTTCAGATCTACCTATGCACCATATTTCAGCTTTGTATGTCTTTTGGAACTGGAGATACATATATAAAAAATATAAATTTGGCTGTTACCGCCACTTTAATTTTTAGGGATGGAGTATTGTGTGTGTGTGTGTGTGTGTGTGTGTTGTGTGCGTGCGTATGCGCGCGCGAGCGCTTATCTAATTCTCTTACGTTTGCGATTTCGTTTCCATTTAATTCAAACTCAGCACAAAAATCGATTTCGGTAAACGCTTTGATAAGTTTTTTACCTGGCAAAAATTAAAAAAACTTACAATTTTTTTGAAAATCTGTTTCCGCCGTCGTAATCAGCGTCAATGCAGATTTTATTGCCGACTTACGATGGTGAATTTAGATTTCTAAAAAAGTTGTAAGAAAACAATTCTCTTAAAAAATCCGCCCCATCGCGTCAACGAGCGCGCCGCGCTTATCTTCAATAATTGTAACGTATAGTCTGTGTAAAGATGCTACCCGCTGTGTAAGTATCGAGTTGCATTACACTTCCATTAGTGAACAACCCTGATTTACGTAACACGCTTAAAGTGCATCGCCTCAGCACTCGCAAAGCTTTCAAGTAAATGTTTGTAAAATGCGCAGACGTCGTCATCAAAAATGTCAAAGGTAAATGCAAATAATCACCCCTGTCTCGCTGACGTGATGGAAGCGGACTTCCGAAAAAGTAACAATAGTGAATGCTGTAATTTAAACATATGCTAGTTTAATCGTACTTTACAATAAAAAATATGAAAATATTCGCTGCACGCAGCTGTATTGCTGACTTCATTGAAGCGAATTTCCAAAAATATTTTTGTATATTACCTAATTTTTAAAACTCTGATCTGACAATCATAAACAACATTCAAATTTGAATATAAAATATAAATCGAATTTAAAACACAAAACCATGTGCACTCCATGCACAAACCATGTGCAATGTAAACTCTAATTGCATAATTTCAACGATAATGATTTACGCGTTTTTTAAACGTTGATTAAGACAATGAAATTAGATTTTCAAAATTATTAAAAATGAGGATGTTACAATTTTTTAATGATTTAAAACTAGCGGCCTGCCATTTTGAAACTGCTGAACTAATTTTATCGAAATTATTCTAGCTACTAACAAAATCAATTTTTGGATACTTTTTTCGAAAACATGACACATTAACATAGCTAGTTTTTAACAACATAACCTGAAACTTATTATATCCTATTATCTGTTCAATGGAATCAGCTGATCGTTACGAATTAATATGAAACAACCGATCTTTCAATAGAACTACTACCAAAATTAAATTAACTATTCATTTCACATACTTAAATCGGTCAAACGTCTTCGCTTCAGTAGTGAAACGCGTATATTGGTTATCGCGTGTGCCGCACACGAGCAAGTTCCCCGGTTCGATCCTGGGAGGAAACACAGTAATTTTTGATTATAATTAATGTAATATGAGACTTACGACAAGCAAAATATACTGTTATGTATGAATATAAAAATGATCCTCGCATCACACGTCCCGCAAAATCCAAAATCAAATCCAGCCCTAAAACACGATACATGTTAAGCAGCCCATAGACGTTCAATATTACTGCGTAATATTTTGGTTTGTGCAATATATTTGATCGTGTGTGAACTATACTGAATACATTGTGTGATTTTCAAAATGTATAATATATATTGTGCCGTCTGTTGGCAACATTGCGCGGTTACCCGTTTCTTGTATTGTCCAGGCCTAGTACTACAAAATCATGTATTTCTTGAGACAGTTGATCAGAGCAGTGCACGTTTCCATAACAATGTGACCTGTTGACTGAGGTGAGACAGCAGTTAAACATTTCAGGTCTTCAAAACTATTCCCGGTTGCGAGATATCGTAGGGTATGAACAACCTTGACTTGCAGGAATTGCATCGCTCATGATAGTGTTCCTTTTACTGATTTCAGGAGTAACCAAAGCGAGGAGTTCATCAAATAATTCTCCGCCCATCCGTAAAAAGTTGCGGAAATCATTTGGTTCAATTACTTTCAGTTCATTGAGTAATTTTTCATGGGTATACTTCTCCCTACCAATAAACCACTCTTTGGACTATTCTACCTTTCTGCGAGCCCTTTTTGTTTTCTTTTTTCGCACTTACGGCCACAGCAATTATCACGCAAAACAATTCACTTTCACTCAACAGACTTTCATGAAAGTCTGGCGGGGACTGTTTGCACAATGTGGTTGTACGTTTGTGCTCGCGATTATGCAATATATTGCACAACCTCAATATCGCCTCTATACTGTAAAAGTTTTTGCACAAACCAAAATATTGTACAATAATTTTGTCCGTCTAGGAACCGCCGTCAAAATATTAAGCAACCCACATTGCACAATAATATTGAACGTCTATTGGCCGCTTTAAAAATAATGCACGTGTTTTCAGAGTATGGATCCACTCAAGTTGCTTCTCGTATGTTCTGGAGTTGTGCCTAACATTGAGGCTAACGTTCAAGGGTTGATGCGTACAATCGAAACGTCGGGTAATTTTATAAAGAGAATTCGGTCAGTAAACGTCCGCATGAACAGTAATAATAACAGAAAAGTTTTACTTTTATTTAGCGCAGTTCAACGAAAAAAGTAAAAACGGACCTTCAATATTATTGTGTCACGTAAAAAGAAACATATTATTATGATAGTCTATAAAATAAAAACGAAGAGAAAGTCGGACTTAGGGGCTGAAAAGGTTTTATTGTGTTCCAAGTTTATTTATCGCCTTGCAGTCGTGCTTTGCATAGCAACGAAGTGCCGGTCTGTTTTGTATGGGCTAACTTTGTCTTTATCTGTGACATTAATTTCCCCGAAAATATATCCACGCCATGCGTTTTAACCTAAACGCGTTCTTTGCCAAATTATAATAAACGTAATCATGCTATAACAGAACCACATAATCAATTTAAAATTATTTACTAGCAAATTTCCATTGGAAAATTAAATATTGGAGCGGATATCGTGGTAAGACCCAGACCCCGGGACTTTTAAATGAGCGCCGATCATGACCTCTAGATCATTTTAAATAGTTTTTTAAACTTTATGTAGACAAGGTAACAATCTAACTACTAGATATAGGGATTTCAATGTTAATTTATACACCCCTAAAAAACTTTACTTTTAATGCTACAAAGCTAAGTTTGATGTGTTGACACTGAATAGGTTTTGGGTTCAAACATATAGTTAAAAAAACATTAAAACATTTAAAATTAGTAAACACTTTTTCGAACCACAAGTCTCCAAAAAACAATAGGAATATACATTTTACTAGGCATTTTATTTAATTAGATACTTGTAATACATTATTTTCACTTTGAGACTTAAATTACGGTTATAAAAGGTGTTCATTAAAGGTGTTAATTGAAGTGTTTTTTTTATCTATTAATTTGAACCCAAAACCAATGTAAAAAACTACCCTGTTCAGAAATTCAATTAAGGAAATTCTACAAATACAATAGTATCAACAAACAAAAAATTCATACACACACACACACACACACACACACACACAACAATAAAACTATGACAATGTAACTATTAAACATAGGAAATCTGATGTTAACATTTTCACCTGTAAACAAACTACACTGTTATATATATATATATATATATATATATATATATATATATATATATATATATATATGTATATATATATATATATATGTGTGTGTGTGTGTGTGTGTGTGTGAGAGAGAGAGAGAGAGAGAGAGAGAGAGAGAGAGAGAGAGAGAGAGAGAGAGAGGGGCAGTTTCAATCTAATTACAGTAATTTAATAATTTTACTGTACATTTTCACAATTGTATTACAATTCGGTTCAACTTAGCACAAAAATCGTTTTTCATAACAGCGTAGTTCGTTTCTCAGCAGAATTCGATCAACAGTTTCAAAATGGCGGCAATATAAAATCTTTAAAAATGCATTAAATTTTCGACTTTAATTAATTTTGATATACCATTTTTCTTTATTTTCTTTATTTATTTATTTTGATATATTAAACTTGAATTTCAATATTAAAAAAAAACAATTTCACAATTCGCTATCAACGTGGAAAACTACATTAATTAGCATATTGAATTTTCACAATCCGTTGAATTGTTGTATTGTTAATTTTTTTTTATGCGAGGAGAGATTAAACTAAAAATCCATTGTATTATAAATGCGTTTTTCATTGAACGCAAATAAGAGATTAATTATTTGCTTGTATAAATCTAGTTGTTATTCAGAAGCAGTCGACGAATTATCCTAAATCCGCACTTGAAAAGGTTTTTTTTTACTTTCATTTATTTCACATGCAATTAAAATTTTAATGACGTGTATCATCCACGCTTCGCTACATAATGGATGCGCTCGTAGGACTTGTTTTATTACAGTTTCCATGCAAATACGCACCAAACTGTCATATCCATTACAAGTGCTATTCATTCAGGAAGAAAGAAAACCCATCTAGAGATAACATGGGCGAAGACAATAGAAGGGTTGGTGCAATAAACAATGTCAACTCTGTGTGACGGGATCAGGGTGGTTGTAATTTATTGCAAAAATGTTTAAATATGGAAGCTGCGAGTGTTTAAAGACTTTTTATCTGTGTTTAAAAATATATTTTAACTTGAAATGAATACTGGTACGTTACTGATTGTGTAAGGAAGAGAATAAATTGGAGATGCATAATAAACGGAATTTTCAAAAACGGGTGAACACCTTTTGCATAAATTGTACAGTAAAGTTTTCTTTATAGAACTTTTAACACATACTTTTAAATATTGTATTATGTTTGCATTATTTGTTTATTTTGAAAACTTTGAACACTATTTTATATTTCAAAATAATCTCGACGCGCGGTTGTCAGAGCGACGTGATAAAAGCGAGTTTTCAAAAATACATTTTTTTGATGTTATTGATTTTTTGAAATTATCATTTCACCATCATAAACAGCATTAAAATATCCATAAGCTGTATATATATTTTGAGTTTCTAAATTGCCTTAAAAATAAGAATTTGCCTTCTTCAATAATTTTCTTTTGTACTTGACCACGGGAAAGTCGTACCTTAGATACAGCTCCCTGCCCACTAATGTCCTGCCTGATGTTACCATCTTTCAGATTAAGCAGGACGTCATCCTCCATGAATGACAGATCGTCCATGTTTAATTTGTCAAGAGGAATGTATTTGAACCCAGGCCCGCACTCCGGTGGAATGCTTTGGTCTCGGGTCCACACTCCACTTGATTCCTTCTTGTTTTTCGTTCAACTCAGCCATAAAACTTCTACGAGTACCAGGTTTCTAATAGGCCAATCACTCGGTGACCCGTTTAAAGGAATAAGGAGTCAATTTTATTGGGTTCCTCCGCGTGCCCAGAAGGTCCGTTAAAGACACTGAATATGTCCCCAGTGTCATTCAGCCGTCTGTAAACACTCAACACCTTGGCTTAGGGCACCCCTCCTCTTAGTTAATCCAGGCATTATTGGACTTTCCGTCCTAAGGGCCGCACCCTCGAAATAGAGGTTTTTTAGGAGCCTGTGTCAAGTTTGCCAAAAAGATACATTTTAACGATCCTCAAAAGTGAGAAAACATGATCGGTTCTAATTTCAAGGTCACTGGTTTGGATTTTACCATGATGGACGCTCCAATAGCGCATTTTTCAGTAAACATTCGCTAAAAATAAGTATTTTGTATAAAGTAAAAAAATGAATGTCCACTTATAAAAATAAATTATTAAAAAAATGGAATTTCGAATACTTTATAATATAGGATCACTCTGAGGATGTATATCATGCAGATACACAATGTATCATGTGAAATTATACTTATGTATATACGATAAACATCTGTTTCTGACAGTTGACAGCCAATATTCTTAAACTCTATCGTGATATATGCACGTGTTTACCTTTAGAACAGATAATATATTTTTCAAACGTCTTATTTATTTGACAGAATTTATTACGTTTATTTATGGAAATCTCCTAGCAGTAAAACATCCACATTAATTATTACATTGTTTCTTTTAAGTTTTACTTATATAATTTGTTTATTACTTTGTGTTTGTCTCTTCTGAGACTGGTTATATTATATCGTATAATCTTGTTGAACCACTTCTACCGGTGACGATATGTTTGTCTAATTCTTCAGACATTGTCAAATGTACGTAAATTGTTGAAAAATACGAAATTGATTGCCGTCTAATTAAATTCCTTAATTTCAACCGATTTTGAAAATTCAACTTATTTACTTTTAAACGCCGACTACAAAGTGTGGAATTGTGTTTGCGAAAAACAAGTTAAGTTAAAAAATATTATTTTTAAGGAGTTGAATTTGCCGCTATTTTGGAACTATCGAACGGATTTTTTTGGGCATCGCTCTTGTATAAATTATGACCGAAATTACACACACACACACACACACACACACACACACACACACACACACATATATATATATATATATATATATATATATATATATATTATTATTATTATTTGCGTATAGACCCTGTTGGATCACGCAAAGCACTCAGACTCATGTCTTGTTCCTTCTAATCCTCCACAGCTCCCTCATCCTGTCCCCATGGATCCTCTTCCACTCCTCCGTCCATTTTACCCCTGCTCTCTTTGGGATTTAATTCTCTGGGACCTTCCAACCCCGAGCATCTTTCTCCTGTATGCGTTCCTGTCTTCAATGTCTGTTGAGTCTATTTCTGCGTCATGTAGGTCTATTCTGACTTGTGCGATCCACGACGTTGTTGATTTGACTCCTTGTATATACTTAAGGATTCTATTGGCAAGTCTCGTTGTTGGGAGTCTACTGATGTGACCATAGAACCGATATTTTCTTCTGATATCTGCTGCCAGGTTCGATATCTTCTCTGTGGTCTTACGGGAGTGCAACCTGTATCCCTCTTCTGTTAATCTCGGGCCAAGGATCTTCCTCAAGATTTTGCGTTCTTCCTTCAAAATATCTTCCATGGTAGCTTTTGTGTGGAGTGCTAGCGTCTCGCTTGCATATAATAACTCCGGTTTTATGACTGTGTTGTAGTGTCTGATTTTTGTGTGCGTCGACATACAGCTCTTATTGTAGATATCACGCGTTATACAAAGAGCCCTTTTCATTCTCAGTATATATGTATACGAGGTTGGATGAACGCATTATACCTCGATACGAATATATATATTCGCGGAATCGGTTAACGAAAATTTATTAAAAGTACGTATAATATTTTAACCTAATTTTCCTTAAAATATTGTCCTATTGCATGTATACACTTCTCCACCATTCATGCAATTGTTGCAAACACTCTTTTTGGAAATTTCTTTTATCAGAATTTTAAACAATTATGCCTAAAAAAACACCGAAATACTGAAATGTGCAAAAAAATTTTGTTTCGGATTCTACAGAATAAAACTATTTTCTACTCTTTGTTCATAGCTTTTCTGAATATGTTGATATCAAGGAAAGATAAAAGTTAATATTTCGAAGAAAATATTGTGGCTGTTCGTTTCACGATTCACCTGTAATAGATTTGTTCCGGTGATTTCGTCACCACGCTGAATTTATCCTGTTTTATAGTGCTGCCATCTGGTTACTAAACAAGGTAAATGGTTTACAAAGTTTATAACTCAGTGTTATAGGTGAGATTAATCTAGCATTAATTGTTTTCTAACTAAACCAATAACTATCTTAACACCATAAATATTAATGACATTATGCAACCTGTAGGTATAAACTTACTCATTTTCCGTGACGTTGAACTAAATATACTGGACGTAGTGAATCCCCTTTTACTTTAACTAATAAATAAATTGAATAATTAATGTTTCAATAACTAACAAGATTCAATTAATAAACTGAATATATAACATGAAAGAGAAAATTTTTAAATGCTTTAGTACTTAAAAAAAGGAAATAATAAAAAAAATATTGTAAAAAAATAGTACTATAGTTTATTTTGTTCTCGACAAATGTAAGAATAAAACACGTAACTAAATTTTAAATTAATCTTCCTAATTAAAAGTACATTTCGTGCTTATATTAATCTATGAAGTAAAGAAATAAATGCTTAGTTCGGGATTTAACTCAATGCTCACAGATATATAAAGAATTATTATTTCATCATATCAAAATAAAAACAAAATTTTTAAAAACGTAGAAAACGAAAGAATTTATAGATAAATAAGAATATTATGGGAACAAATATAACTTTTTATTATTTGTGTTATATGCGTCTAATGAGAAATAAACAATTGCAGATGTCTTAGTACGTTGTTATGGAACGCTTCAGCGTTCAGCCTCGCCAAGTTACCCAAGCTGTCGAAGTTAATAAATAATGGGAGATGACGATTAGCAGTTTTCTGTTATGCATAATTTAATAACAAAAACTTTTATAAAGCTGGCAGTGTTATTACCTTAAGGGGCATAACAAAGCAGTAAGAAAAAAATGAAAATCGGTATAGAGTCTAAGCGTAAAAAACGATTTGAAAGTTGTACTTTTTAAAATTGTCTTCCTCTTTGTTTTTCGTTGTTGTGTAACCGTGTTTATAATTTTAGTTATCACTACTGAATTCAGTAAAACGTTTTTTTCTTTAATGTAAAATAATTTCGATTTAATTGCTCAATTCGTACTGTAGTTTACCGATTGTTTTTTTTTTTTTAGTTTTATTGCGTGTACGATTTTGGTTTTAATCAGTGCTTGTAAGATATGCTGAACTCATAATTACTAGTTTTTTTTAGTGTAAATTAATTTCATCCAAGTTGCTCAATTTGTACATAGGTTTAGCAATTGTTTTTTTTTTTTTTTGTATAGCTGTGTTTATAATTTTATTTATAGCATTACTGTATTCAGTGAAACCAGCTGTTTTTTTCTTTGGTGTAAAATATTTGTAAATTATTTGCTCAATTCGTACTCAGTTTTATCTTTTTATTTTGAGTTTTTTTGCTTGTAAACTTTTGGCTTATACAGTGATTGTAAGATATGCTGAACTTATGAGAACTAGCTTTTTTATTGTATATTAATTTCAACGCAGTTGCTCAATTCGTACCGAAGTTTAACAATTATTTTTTAGCTTAGCTGTGTTAAGCCGTGTTTATAAAGTAGTATTTTAGCATTAAAAATTCAGTAAAATCAGCTGTTTCATCGATGTAAAATAATTTCAATTTAATCGTTCAATTCGTACTCCGGTTTATAGGTAGTTCTTTGAATGTTGCTGCGTTTTCTTGATTAACTAGTGCAAGTAAAAATTGCTGATTTCACTAGAAATTGTTGTTTTTTTAGTGTAAATTAGTTTCAATTCAAATATGCGATTCGTATCAAAATTGTTGTTTTGGGTGTTGCTGCGATTAACTTTCAATTTAACAATCGCAAGTAAGAATACCTAAATTTAAAAGAACTATTTTTTTAAATAATGCCATAAAACTACGTCAAAAGTAGATCAGTTGTAAAATAATGTCTACGATCCGAGAATGAAAAAATAGGCTGAGTTTTATTCCCGCCAAAAAAGTGAGGAAATGAGTAAACAGATGTTAAACCCAGCTCATTCGCAGTAATGCGACATTATACGTGATGAGTTGCAAATCAGAAGCATTCCAGTCTGTGCGCAATGTTCGATGCATTGATATCTGTGCAATTACATCGGGCTATGTGATCACAGCAACGTGGCGTCAGCTTTTGTTAATGCGCAATGATACACAATCACTAATTGTAATAGTTTTAATGTAACAAAGTTAGCCTAGCTTTTTGTGAATTGTTATAATCAATTGAGATAAGTGTAACATGTTGAAAAGAAATTCTTTGATTTTACAAATACTCTCTCTCTCTCTCTCTCTCTCTCTCTCTCTCTCTCTCTCTATATATATATATATATATATATATATATATATATATATATATATATATATATATACAGAGAGAGAGAGAGTCTCACGAAGAGATTTAAGCATTTGATCCTCCATTATTTTGTCATTCCTTCATTGATCATTTTGAAACTATACATACTTTTTAAAAAAGGTATCAGAAATAGTATGTGAGACTTACATCTGACTGATGTTTGTAGAAACAAAATGGCGGCCATAATAAAGTTTAAATAAAATATAGAACTGGTTTTGTTATTCTTTACAAAAAAAAATTTATTTTCCGATTATTTTTTTTTAATTAACTAAATACAAACTAATTAAAAGAAAAGTAAATAGCAACTAACATTTCATAAATCAGACTTGTTCAAACTGGAAACTACTCGTATGCAAAGCTACACACTGATAACGCCTAAATTAACAGCTGTTCAAACAATCTGATTTAATACTGCAGTTCAGTAAGATTTTTATGGGATGGAATTTATTTTGGCCGCGATATTGTTTCTAACAACATCAACCAGATGAAATTCTCACGTACTATTTTTGATACCTTCTTTAAAAAGTATGTATAGTTTCAAAATGATCAATGGAGGATTGAGAATCCCATTCAATGGAGGATCAAATACTTAAACCCTTTCGTGGGACACACTGTGTGTGTGTGTGTGTGTGTGTGTGTGTGTGTGTGTGTGTGTGTGTGTGTGTGTGTGTATATATATATATATATATATATATTATGAAAACTATCTAATCTCAGAAAGCGCTATATAAAACTTGAGTGTTTAAATGAAAATGAGTAAGCGTGAAAATCCATTTTTCTATTGTATGTTTATAAACATAGATACAATAAAGTACATTTTTGCGAAAGGAAGAACATACTTTTATTGAAAAGTGTTAATATTACTAACCGCATTGTTTTAATTTTATTATTTCCGGAAATAAAGCTTAAAAAATATATTCTTCCTACGACTTGAACACATCTCGTTTCACTCACTTGAGGCACTACATAAAACAGCGCAATCTATCGGGTAGATTATAAACTTGTGAATCTCTGTTGAACGTCTGGATCTGACAGGTTGTCTAAACCGACTTACGAAATTCGACTTACTTTGATGTACAACAACGAAAGTGCCGTGTACAGTTAATACGAAACCATCCTTTTTAATGTCCTTATTTGTATTTTCCAGTTTATGCCTTCAAGCTAACATATAACGCACCTCTAGTCTAACTCTTTAAAAATCGTGAAACTTTACAGTTTTGTTACATTTCGATATTACTTTTGGAAAATATTTTGTATTTCTTAAGGAGAATATTGCACTATCAGCGATATTTATCAAATATTTGATGGAACTTTGACCAAATATATTGTTAATAAATTGTCATAGTTTTATCAAAGGAACAAACATATTACATTTGTCACATTATTTAATCAGCTGAAAAATTAACAAGATTTATTTTGAGGTTATGTTTTCGAGTGTGACCATAGTAATTTTAGCATTTTGCTTATTTTACTACAAAACGCAAAATTCAGTATACAGCAAGAGAAGTTCACGCTGTAGCCTAAGAAAAGTATTGCAATTATTTAACTGAAAGAACACAAGATATGGTTTGGTATTTAGAAACATGTTTGAAATTGTTTATAACACTAAAATACTGTAGGTACAGCGCCTTGTCAAGGTCGAATGGTTTGAAGTATTAGATATTTTTATAATGGACATACTTTCATACGAGACTTAGGCCTATACTTTTCTACTAACAATTTAACAAATATTTTGATACTAAAGTTTTAATTAATGTCTGTTCATTTTTTTTAATTACAAAACTTGGTGTTTATATTGTTAATAAATTGCGTGAATGTAACCTATCTCTAAAGCTTCAAAAATGCACCTATTGAGAGGATTTAGACCCTCGCGGTACCCGAGTCTAACACACTTACACTTGCAACACTACAATCGTGAGACCCAGCTAACGGACCAGTGGACATACTGGTCCTTAACATGTTCATGATGACTGCCGTTTTTACATAAGATTTTGTGTTATGGTAATTAACAAGAAATCTCAACTATAGGCGTATTTATCTATATAAAATTTCAGGTGGTATTCAACTGGAAAAACTGTATTCTTAATATTTTAGAGGTGGCACACGACGCCTATTTGTAAACTATTACTATAATACTCGTTGTGCGGCACTGGTGGCACAATGTTATTGATCCGTACACACATAAAGTTTCAAGTAAAAGGCTCCATGTGTTATATGTTTCCTTCTTCGTTGTGTTAGTGTTATAATTGTCAACAAAAAGATGTTATTATTTTGAAAGTGTTTTCATTTTAGTTTACCACTAAAGGTTACCAAGATAAAGGAAAAAATTCAGTAGGTCAAAATATAATATTACTACATTATATTTAAAATTAATTTTAAAAATTAAAATGATGCTTCTAACATTTCTATTTATTTAAATTTCTTATCCTTTTAAATTGCCTATTGAGGTGTGCCAGGGTAAACGAACAAAAAATACAATAGAGTAAAATATAATCCAACTAAGGTTACTCTAGCTAGTTTAAAATGGTCGCACAACACAATTCTAGGCTTCAAACACGGGTTTCATTATAATTAAGCATATATGAAGGAATAAAGACAGTGCATCACTCGTGGCACACGCCGCCTATTTTGAAGACGAGCATGCGTCACTGGTGGCACACCGTCGCCTTAGCGGCAGTTGTAGCTTGCGTCACTAGTGACGCACGTCGTCATGAACGTGTTAATGAATAACCTCCAACAGAAAACTAGTTTATTTAAAAAAGTAATTTAGGCACTGTTTATTACTTTTAAGGCGTCTTTGATTTTAAACGTTTGGGATTCTGTGGTCTACACCCGCAAACGAATAGATTTCGGAACGCAGTCGTAATCCAAAGACAAACATTTACCTAGGTGGAGATTAATCAGCCAAATTGAAAACAAACATTGTTGTAGCGGAGACGACATGATCAAGGTGAACCTGGGTCAAGTGGATTTTAAAGATGCGCGCGCATAACTTAACAAAGCCGTTTTGTATTAATATTATTGCTCTAAGTTGTTAGAAGTTTGTTTTATTTTATATTTCCAGAAAAAAAACATGGCGATCAAAGACATTGATCGAACGAAAAAATAGATTTAGTAAAAAATCATTCTCTTCGCTCATTTATTGTCATTGATGACGTAATAGAACAAAGTCGCAAATGATTCAGATACTTAAAATAATAAGAATCGAGACACACAGCTGTTTAACTGACGTGATGGATTAATTTTCGCTAAATTACAACTATTTGAAAATTTAATTTCGCGTTCTTAATCAGCAATTGAAATCAGTGTGCGTCAGCATTTTTACTGTGAAATTACATAGAAAACACGAAATTTAATCCTGATTGCGACAAATTCATTTAACGTAATTTACATGATTTGACAAAAACGTTACTAATTTCTTAAGATTTTTAAACGACTGTCCATTTTGAAACTGTTAAAAATGTGTAGCGAGATAAGAACTTGTTTATAAAATAAATATATTTTTAACAGTAAGCTTTGTTAACAAGTAGCATTTATATTAGATCAAAACCAATACACGCGCACGCGAACGCGCGCACTCACTCACTCACTCACTCACTCACACTCACTCACACACACACACACACACACACACACACACACACACACACACACACACACACACACACACACACACACACACACACACACCTCATTCTATTCCAAAAACCCGGGACGGGGTTTTGTCATGGATGTACTAGCTCCAATAAAGTATATTCCAATAAACATTTTATAATATTCTACAAAAACACACTCATCCTTGTAAAAACCTAAAGTTGTCAAAAATTATTCATAAAAATTTAGTCACTTAAAATTTGCAAATCTAATATCAGTGTGATGATCAAAAAGAAATTTCTTTACAGACTAAAAAGAAAAAAGAAATTTCTTTACAGACTAAAAAGAAAGTAATATTTGAATTTGATATCTGTAATTGTAATTTTTTAGGAATCTGCTCTGTTTTTTTAAGTTTAGGGATTTTTTAAGGACGAGATCTAATTTATGTGTATTGTTTTTTTAAAAAATAACAAATACGTTAGTATTGACTAATTACACACCAGTTATCGTTAAAAAATATTGATTTGAATAAGGTATTTAGTCATCTATTTCTACATAACTAATTAATTAAATAAATAAGTAGTTATTCTATTATTTTGCAAATTGTCTGATCAGTTTATTTTAATTTTTTTATTATTTTTTAATTTAATTTTTAATTATTTTATCTGATTGGTTTATTTTAATCTGTAAAACCAATTGATTGAACTCAATATTCCGTATTCATCGGAAATTGCAGTTTTAAAAAAACGTAATTACAGAATAAACTTCTATTTCTGGGAACAGATTTCCAGTTTGTTTTGAAAGCCGAATGAGCTGTAGTGAATATAGAGTCTAATGGATATTTAATAATGTAATTTTAAGCTTGAACATAGAGTTTTCACTTGCACATGTATTTATTGGATTAAGTGCTTGGATAATTTAATAATACGGTACATTATACACTACACACTCATAATGGAAGTACATAACTGTTTAACAAAGTTACACGAGTAAAGCCCAACAAACACGGTTTACAAACATCGCCCCCCCCCCCAGTATGGAAACCTGCAATCATAGCACACTGTTTGTCATCAGTTGATTATCCAAGTTTATCCCAAATGGTTTGCGCGCGCGCATACACACACACACACACACACACACACACACACACACACACACTTATCCTTACTGTTAAAAAAAGTAAATTAGTTCTTTTTGTTTATTTAAAAAAAAACATATTGGTTTATGACATACGAAATAAGGGTTTTCGAGGATTAAGTGTAACGTGTCAAGAAATTCTTAACATAAAACGTAACTTTGTATTATCTACGTATTTTTGATTTGTGTGATAAAACGCGAATTCTCTTTAGACGTTTGGTACGATTTTCTCTTACAAAATAATTCTTTTTTTTCATATCAATAAAAGGGAAATAATTAAATAGCCGCCGGGAGGTATTTTTTTTTAAACGAATAAAAGTTTTTAATTAGAGGAAAAGAAGAAAACTCCTTCGAGTATTCGTCGGTGTTTTATTGCAAACTTTTCACAGAACTGTTTGTTATTATCTGTTAATTAACTCGATAATTAGTAACATGCATTTTGTGGTTTGCGAATCTATGTTCAGCAAGTACCGACTGTCGATTATAAATTAAAATATTTTAATATTACTTCAATATATGAAGTTTAAGGTACGATGAGTATGTGAACAAATCGATATTGAGATATTTTTTAATCTATTTTGTTTTTGTATTCTTAACCTCCAAAAGTGATTTTTAATTGAACGTCTGTAAGGTTCCTTTCAGACGGTCATATCAGTTGTCAGTTCAGTTTCAGTCAAACTGTCAGTTTTTCCTACGTGTAAAAATCAACCTTCTTCCGAACTGAAATGAAACGAAAACGGAACAGAAATTGAACTGAAAACTGAACTGATTGTTTAAAAATCAACCTTCTTCCGAACTGAAGTGAAACGAAAACGGAACGGAAACTGAATTGAGAACTGATATGACCGTTTAAAAGGCACTTAAGTTTGTGTAAGTCTGTTCGATTTAGATTACTTGTCATGCAAATTTGCTGTAATTTCAGATCATATTATTTCGAAATCATGGTTTTATCTCCATTAATACTAAAACCTTATTTAAAATAATATCTTTAAATAATAAAAAAATGAACATAAAACTGACATCTTTATTCAAGTGGTTATAATTATTCAATGTGTTTCAATTCTACGAATCATTTAAAATTCTTATTATCTTAAGTGTAACGTTGCCTAGACTATCGAGAGTTTATTGAACAGCCTATCAGCTTATAGTTCACAGCGATGCTTAAGTGGAAACACAAATACTATTGTCTCGAAATTATTTTTTCAGCATCTTCCGTACGCTTGTTCGTTTTAACATTAATCACGATTTTGCGGGACGCTTGGTGCGAAGAACATGTTTATATTGATACATAACACTTTATTTTGCGCGTCGCAAGTCTCATATTAAATTAATAATAATTAGACATTTCTGTATTAACGTCAGGATCGAACAAGGGACCTAGCTCGTGTGAGGCACACGCGATAACCACTACACTACGGAAACAATGAAGAAGTTCGACCGATCTAAGTATACGAAATGAATTAACCAAAATAAATCGTTAATTTAATTTTGTTAGTTGTATTGAAAGATCAGTTGTTTTATGTTAATTTGTAAAGATCGGATTATTTCATTGAACAGCTGATAGGCTATAATACGTTTCAGGTTTTGTTGTTAAAAATGGTAATTTGTCGTGTTTTCGAACAAATTATTGCAATTAAAATAAAACCAAGAAAAAAATCACAATGCAAGATTATCATTTTTTAGTTCAATAACTGATATTTTGAACTGAATTTTTTTAACCTACAAATTCTGTTTAACAGTTTTTAAATAGTGAACTTTTTGTTTTTTCTCTCTTTATTTGTTTCACCCAACTTTGGGGTACACTAAATCAATCATTTTTTTAATGTTCTGTGCCTTCCTCGTAGCCCAGTATTGCTTCATTCGTTGTGATCTTGCTTTTTGTTTTTTTATTATAGCAATAAAAGTTAAAAACTTTATAAGTCAGAATTTTGAATTTAAAAATTTAATTATGCGGCTGTCAGGGTTCATTTTCGTATTTTAAATATAATTTAAATGATAAAAAAGCTAGTATATTAATATTTCGACTGCTGATTATGATGGTAAGAAGTTTAAGATTGAAAAATCACTTAAAATTTTTGTTTCATTCACAAAAACCAATAAAGGGTTCAAAATACGTATCACTGAATCCAAACTGTAACAAGAATCAATGCACGTAAAAAATACTTGAAAATACTTAGAACTAATTTTGTATGAAATAAAATTTGCCGAGTTTAAAAACGCTAGGAGTAAGATTCCACAGCGAAACGTTGGCAATATTAAAAACGTAATTTGAATGCCGATGTGCCAAAAACAACGAAATAAGACTGAAGCCGAAACTATGGATGACTTTATTGTGGTTGTCTAGGTTTCGCCACTCCACTACATTAAACAGCGTCACTTGGCGCCAGATGTAAATACCTTGCCCCAGACAACAAGACCGGAACTCTCTTAGGTTGCACTACTTATTTGAGATATCAGCATGAAACAAAAACATAAAACAAAGGTAAATAAACAACGTGGGTTAAATCTGTTGTATGTTAAATATGGCGAGCTAACTTATCTTTGCCATTTCCAACATTGCAGATGCTTTGTCTTTATATAGTTACCAACTCCTCTTTTATTATCTCTTCATCTGCGACCATAATTGGGTGGAGATAGTTTAAATTTTAGATTTTAAAAAAAGACTTTCTAAAAAATGTTCAGACTTCATAACTTATTTCTTGTTAGCAATCGCAGAGAAGCAATCTTATAAAGAAGATATCCAGATTGGGATGATATATAAGTACGTTTTTACATTATAATCTAGTTAGGACACTAATATGCTATTCGTTTAATTAATACTAAGTTCCATCCACTGATAACCACTTAGACTAGAATAATTAGTCTCTTTCGTAATGTGATTTAACCACATCAGTTCAAATGGTTTACTCTTTTCAGTCTACACACTGAGCCATCGTTGTTGAATAGATGCAGGGCTTCGACACTCCTACTTTGGAGTGTAGGATTTACCTTGATGGCTGTTCAAATAGCTCATTTTCCAAAGGAAATTCGAAAATAATACTGATACTAAACGCAGCATACAGCTGTCCCGCTGACGTTATAGAAGCGAATCTCCAAAATTATTTTTCTAATCAGGATTAAAATCTTTCAACGTCAAATTAAATTTCTTAATTTCAACTTATTATGATAATTAAAAATTATAAATTGGACATAATGTAAGACAAAAAAGTTATGAATTCTGAAAGATTTTAGTTATCCGCCATTTTGAAACTTTAGAACGAATTTCGTGGTCAACGAACTGTTAGGGATATTAAATTTTTGTGCCAAGTTTGAACCAAATCGTACCAAAATTACATGTATGAGCGTGCTAAAAACACACACACACACACACACACACACACACACACACACATATATATATATATATATATATATATATATATATATATATATATGTATATAATCGTAAATATTACTAATAAAGACGTAAGGTAATTTCTTGGATCCATTAGTAAAACCTAGAACAAATGATGAAATGAATACAAAGATGTAAAAGCAAAGTTTATTAAAATACGAGATAAATTAATATTAGCTGACATTTACAAAAAAAAAACAAACAAACAAAAAAAACAAACAAATAAAACAAGCTCTATCTAAGAGCGAAACCGATATGTAATCTGACAAATAAATCCTGCCAAATCTGCAACGGTTGACACGAAACAAAAATGAAACGCTACCAACGTTCTTATCGACTCAGTGAGGCGGTAAACAAATGGAAAGTCTATGATTTATTTCAAAACCAATAGACGCTTTCTGTTCTCTCTTATCTATTTCGGATTTATGGTTTTTTTTGTATGTGTTACTCGTGCAGATGTTTTCAGTGAATTTCAACTGGAAAAATGAGTTATTGAAGTGGACCTAATTAAAAGACCCAAAACAAAGATTTCTATGTAAACACTGATCCCGACCGATACTATATATATATATATATATATATATATATATATATATATATATATATATATATATATATATATATATATATGTATGTGTGTGTGTGTGTGTGTGTGTGTGTGTGTGTGTGTGTGTGTGTGTGTGTGTGTGTGTGTGTGTGTGTGTGTGTGTGTGTGTGTGTGTGTGTGTGTGTGTGTGTGTGTGTGTGTGTGTGTGTGTGTGTGTGTGTGTGATGTAGTCTTATCTTATAACGCTTACGTTAGCAAATTTTGGTCCAATTTGATCCAAGTTTTTATCCGGTAAAATTCGTTCAATAGTTTCAAAATGGCGGACATTTCAAATCTTTAAATATTCTTACCTTCCTTTTCTTAAATATTTTGTTTGAAAATTCTATAATTCGCAGCTGTAATCAGCATTAAAAACTACATAAATTAGTAATTTCGTGTTTTTCACATTTAATGAAATTAAGAAATACTTTGACGGCGGTTAGGGTTCATTTTCGCATTTTTATTATTATTAGAAAATTTATGGTGGCAGTACATGCAAATTGTAATGCATATTAAGATAAAATAAAAATTACAAATAAGGTGAGATGAAAGAAAATATTTTTGGAAACTCGCTTCTATTACGTAAGTGAGACGGCTGTGTTCTGCGATTATTCCATTTGAAAAATGAGCTTTCGTTGCTGCCTTCATTGTAAAATCCAGTCCTAGTTCCATGATATTAGCACTAATCTTGACTTCTAGATTTCCTTTTAGTCTACTTGAAGATTTTTATGTATATACGAAATGCATACAGTAGCATTTTTAATTTTCATAATCGGTTGAAAATAAAAATTTTAATCTGACGGTGGTCAAGGTTTATTTTCGTATTTTCAGTGTAATTCGGTAGTTTAAAATATATGTAGATTTTGTACATGAGAGTTGTTTATGTTAATTCTTGTATTTGAGACAAATTAAAATGCTATCTTATAGAGATTGTAATGTAATTGTAATGGATAAATCAAATTTTCAAAGTGGTAAACACTGTTTTTTTATTGTGATGTTACTTCGTTATTTTTTGGAAAGTCACTTTCATCACGACAATAAAACAGCTGTTAGCGTAATATAACCAATGTCTTTGTCAATTAAATTTGAATAACAAACAATTAAATTGTAATCAAATTCACACTCAGTTTTACAAATGTGTTCTAAGCACCTTTAAATAATTCAAGTAGTTTTTGTGATTAAAGTATTATAAATTTAAAACACAAACAAATTTACTTAGAGCAATCCTCATAACATTTCAATATTATTTCATAGTTTAGTTTTAAAAAAAAGTGTTTATTTTTAGTTTTTGACATCCACATGTAACAAGATTTTCAAATGAAATTAATTTTCCATTCACCGCTTAAGCGTCACTGAAACGCAATGGCTCGAATAATTAGCGGTTGAACACAAAAAGAAATGTTAAACATTCACCACTTCAAAAGAATTTGATTTGTTTACAGTTTTTTTTACCCCCAAATACTGAAAATAGAAATCACAATATCCTCGTGAAAGCTTTTAATTAATATTTTAGCGCACAACATGCGATCCAATAACTGCTGACGCCGTGTTTAATAAATCGCTTATAATTGAATTAATTGAGAATCGATTCGTCGAACATTTGATAGGATGCACGGCGAGCAACGTTTAATCACCGAAATACATCATTGCGTTTTAACACTGAAACGTAATTAGATGTAACATTGTGTTGATTGAATCTGTAGGCGATATTGGTATTACCGGAAAAAATATAGTTTTAATTAAGAATTAAATCGATAAATTTTGTTTTGACTATTATGAGAATTTACAAAGATTCCAGGAACGTTCAATGAATATTTACAGAATATTGTGTAAATATTAAAAGCTTATGAAAATTACCACAAATTGTAGGAAATGATAGGAATCGTGTGGAAATGATAGCAAATTTAATGGAAATAACAGCCCATCTTATTAAAATAACATAAAATTTTATGAAAATTACTGCCAAATCCTACAAAAATGACAGCAAATCTTATGAAAATTACACTATATTTTATGAAAATAATAACAAAAATTATGAAAATGGCACCACATTAAAATAACGTTAAAATTTATAAATAGTGATTGCAAATATTACGAAATTAACAGCAAATTTTACGAAAAGGTTATGAAAATGATACAAATGATAACAAATCTTATGAAAATGTTATCACATCTTATTGAATTAACATCAGTTTTTACGAAAATGACAACAAATTTTATGAAAATGACTGCGAATTTAAGATTTGTATACATACACTTTATTCTTCTTCTGTAAATTGTTTTGCAATTAGTTTTAGTTATGCATTTTAACCAAAAGATAGAATTATTTATTAATGCTTAGTATTGGAATATATTACTGGGCTTCTTTTTAGTTCCACTTTGCAGCAGTAAACATTGTGAATAATGCAAGAGACTAAGGAAAGCTCGGATGTTTAAACTTGCCTGTTGAGAATGTCGTACATGTTTAACAAAAATTGCGTATCATAGTATCTTGAACAAGTTAACTTGGAGTAAAATATTTAAATAATTTTTAAAATTACTTTGATTTCATATGAAAAAATACAGTTTTTTAAAATCAAACTTGACCTTCAAAATTAGCTTGAAATCTAAAAAGTAAATGTTTGAAGTACAACATTTTAAATGCTAATAATGCATTTTAAAGTTTATTGCAAGGTCATTTTAAAGTTAATTGCATTTGCTAAATTGGATGTTTAAGAAATGTTTTAGAAAAAAAGTTACGTTTTTGTAAATACAGAACTAAATTGTATTTGTTTTTATGTAATTTTGTTTTAAATAGCCTATAGACGAGAATTTTCCTCTCTTAAAAATCTGCGTAATAATAAATACATCACGACACTCAGCTGTCTCGCTGAATTGTTTAGAAACGAATTTCTAGAAATATTTTTCTTTAACCACCCTTTTTGATATTCCGATTTCACCAACATAATCTGCATACAAATCTACACATACTAACACATTTAAACTTTCAAACTGAATCTAAAATTCGAAAACGAACCCTGACCGCCGTAAACATGAATTTCTTAATTTCAACGGATTTTGAAAATTTTAAATGACAATTTATACAGTGTTTAACCCACGTTACCAAGGTGAAATCAAATGTTCAAAACAATAAAGGGCAAAAATGTTACGAATTTTCAGGGATTTGATATGACCGCCATTTTGAAACTGTTGAACAAATTTCGCTGGTTAACAAACTTGTTTAAGCTATTTCGAAATTCGAATTTTGTGCAAAATATGAATTAAATCGGTGTGAAATTGCGAACGTAAGCCATACACACACACACGCGCGCGCGCGCGCGCACACACACACACACACACATATATATATATATATATATATATATACATACATACATATAAATTTAAATACTCCTCTAAAATCAGAAGTTCAGGACCGGTGCTCATTTCAAGGTCTCGGGTTTGGGTATTACCATAATGGCCGCTCCAATAGCTCATTTTCCAGTGGAAGTTAAATTATAAACACCAAGAAAATAAAACAGTTGTATGTGCTGCATAAACCAACGATAGGATAAACCAACGAATCCTATTGGTTCGTAAATATAATCGTGTGATGAAATAAAATCATATTAACAAGAGAACTTTGAAAGCCAATGGGGCGTAGCCCTAAGGAACAAATAATAATCTAAACATCTGATGCCAAATCTGGGTACAAATACAGTACATAGTTATAGAATATCAAATCGATTGAATATAACTTCCTGACTTACGTGTATTAATTTTTAATTAAAAAAATATAGGTATATATAAATTGTTTCTACAAAGGTACTTCACATTTTAACGTCATAAATAACCGAAACCAAGCGCAAAAGTTAAACAGAAATGCTATTTGTATACTAATTAACAATATAAGTAGCACGTGCAATATTAACAAAGTGGTTTACATGTAAACTGCACAAACATAAAGGAATAGCGGAATGAACACTGTTGTGCTTGCATTGTATACACAACGTTGTAACTGCAGGTGGAGTTGTTCAAGGGAGTCCTTATGTAACACAAACACATGCTTTGCTAATGTGTAACACGTGTCAGTTACTGTTGCATACACGGAAACCATGATACCAAAATAACGCCGTATTCCAGGTAACATTGTAAACTACTTTAATTGGATTAACGTTTGCTTCCTTTTACACTCTGTACACGGTTAGACCTACTGAAAATTACCTCCCGGCTATAGCCTAAGTAATACAAAATGGCTGAATTTACTTAATATTTTACATGTTCTGGTTTAATAGTTTTAGAAAGTTTGTTTTTACGATATACGTCCTTGTGGCCACTAAGTGCTGAGCGGACTACGCATTCAAAACCTAACCTATTGTTTTTACATAAGAGCGGCCACTAAAAGGATAACGTAGCTGAGCAGAGTCAAGGGACGTCGCTGAGCTACGCTCCGCGGAGCTTTGACTCTGTCTTGTTCGGTTTTGAAGCTGACTCAGCTTCCTCCCACTTTGACTACGCCTCCAAACCTACGATTTCTCATTACCTGGGTTACGGTTTTTACTTAGTAATTTCCTATAATCCGTTACAGTAAGCATAAATATTTAGTTTTAAATGATGCAAAAGCGTTCTTGAACCCCACTTCCGGCTGCCCTTCATCGTAACCTTACAAACATTTTGTTTTCTTTTATTAAAATCTAAAATTAGATTTTAAAAACCCGAAAACGAACCCTGATCACTGTCGAATTTAATATTTGGATTTGAATACTTAAAATGCTGATTTATACAGATTTTAATGCTGATTATGATGATCGAAACCGATTTCCTAAGAAATGAGATAAAAGTTTGAACATCTTAAATTTGAAATAACCGCCATTTTGCAATTGTTTAGCAGATTTTGCTGGATAACTAACCTTTCCAAGCTAGTCATTACCTAAATCGATTATGAAAAGTTTGAATCAAATCTGTCCGAATTTTCCAACACTATATATATATATATATATATATATATATATATATATATATATATATATAGATCTGTTGTAACAACTTATGAAAAAAATTCGGAGTTCAGGATTTACACATATTTCAAAGTCACCACGATGTTCCCAAAGCTCGTTTTCCAAACGAAAATTCTCTCTTAAGTTCTTAAGTGCGAATTATTTAAAATGCTGTTTTATTTTTTTACTTCTTTATAAAACAAAATGATTGCAATCTTCTCAAAAACGCGTTCTACACATTGGACGTAAATTCACTTTTTAGTAATCACAGAATCTAAAATGTCGATTTTGTCCTGTGAATATTTGTGTTTATATTAGTTGTTGTAGAAGAAAAACTAATAACCTTTAAAACATTCGGTTAAAATTTTAAAACTTACATGGTATGAATTTGAAATTAAAAACATCAGCTTAAGGAAACCCAAAAAAAAATACTTTAATATTTTTGAAAAAAACACATAAATGTATTATTATCAATACTGAATTTCATATCAAAAACTATGTTGACAATTTAAAAATACATGTTAAATGAACCTTCCAAAGTAGTTGAAATTTAGATATTTTTTGACGGCGGTCAGGGTTCATCTTCGTATTTTCTATATACTTTCTAAGTTTAAAATATTAATATATACAAGTTTCAGTGCTGATTATGATGAATGGTGAAATCAGAATTTCAAAAAAGATAAGATAAAAGAAAGTATTTTTTGGAATTCGCTTCTACCACGTCCAGCGAGATATTGCTTGCAGCTATTATTTTATCTTATACTGCTTAGAACTGACAAAAGTAAATTTGATTTCATTATTGTAACGGCTAATTCTGCTTGACGTGCATTTAATTTCATTATTGTAACATAGCCACCGGAATGGGTGATTAGGATTGTGTACCTATTCTTCCGGTCAGGGGTCACCTCATAAAGGCTACCGCGGTTTCAAAACTCTATAGTTTGAATTTGTTATTTACAACCAATTTTGAAAAGTCAAAATATTAATTTACTCAGTTTATAACGCTGATTACGGTCGTATGAGCAGATAATTTTAAATTCAATTTGAAACACTTTAAAAAAATACTGTAATAAAAAAATACAATTTTTAACGGTTTGAAATAGCGGTCATTTTGAAATTGCTAAACGCGTTTCTCTGGGTAAAGAAATTGTCAAAGGTAATATCAAAATCGATTTTTGTACTAAGCGTGAATCAAATCGGACCAAAACGTACGACGTGAGCGTACTTACACACACACACACACACACACACACACACACACACACACACACATATATATATATATATATATATATATATATATATATACACACAAAACTGATATATCATGATTCCTGTAATTGTTTTATATAACAGAATCATAGATATTATTTCTCGAGTCAACATCCCTTTTTCTCAGCACATACTATCGTACAGGCGTAAATGAGGTAGCTTTAGAATGATTTTTTTAACCGGCTTCTGGCATTGCAAAACGATTTTGCGCTACAATTTATTGTTTGTGGAAAATTTTAACATAAAATCACTTTTAACTGTCATAGACAAAACAGCATCTTGGATGCGCATGCGAGGCATCACAAATTATACAATAATTTGTATATTTTACGAAGCTAACTTATTAATCACGAATAGACAATCCCATTAAAAATATCTCTTTTTTGCATAACATAGTTAGAACAATTTCAATATTTACTTAAAAGTCATTAAAATTGTATGTTACGTGGTCTTACTGACAGTCCCCTATCCCTGCCCGTCGTACAAGTCGGGAGAAACATTTCGAGTACCAAACACATGTTTTGGGCACTGTTATATACACAAATATTCGTGATTTCTCCTTCTTTCGTGCATTTATCTATTGTTAATACTTACATCATAAAATGCGAAGTACAATAAAAATGTCAAAATACAGTTAGAGGTTAGTAAGAATGACTCAATTGACTAGAAAACAGTTACCTATTAAAATTGCTTTTGCTATCATTATAAACATTGCATTTGCCAAATGCCGTCTTTACTCGTGGACAAAGTATGTAGCCTTTTCAAGAGTAACTAAATCAACTAACATGTTTGTATACATTATAGAAAAGCTTATTCAAAAGCTGTGTTTACTTAAAACTTTCATAGTGAGAAATTTCGCACGGGCCCCCTGGTTTATTATTATTAATACTTTATCTAGCCTTATGAACTACCCATTTTTTTTCGAGAGTTTATTATCATCATTATTTATTCTTTGAGTTTATATTTTATATATATTTCTTGACGTGGCGCAGGCGTTTGATGGAGTCTGGCACTGTGGGCTGGAACATAAACTACAACGGGACTTACCAGAGCAATTCTTCAGAATTTTAAAGTCATACCTTTGTGAGAGACATTTTCGGGTTAGATACGAACTCGAATACTCACAAATTAAAACAATTAATGCAGGAGTACCTCAGGGAAGTGTTCTTGGCCCTGTACTGTACCTTCTGTACACTAGAGATATACCAGTTACTGGGAACTCCACAGTAGCAACGTTTGCAGATGACACAGCAATTTTAACAGTTGGGGACAATATTTTAGAAGTCACAGAGAAATTACAGAATGCCACCAACACAGTAAGTCAATGGATAAAAAAATGGAGAGTAAAGCTTAATGAAGCAAAAACTGTACACATTAATTTTACGAATAGAAAATATGAACCATTACCAGTAATATTAAACGAAAGGAGTATAACATATGCAAACAGTGCTAAATATCTAGGAATGACACTCGATGCAAAGCTCCGATGGAAGGTGCATGTAAAAAAGAAAAAAGAGGAGCTACAGCTCAAATTCAATAAAATGTTTTGGCTAATTGGAAGAAATTCAGAACTTTCGATAGCCAACAAGATACTGCTATACAAGCAAGTTCTAAGACCAATATGGACCTATGGTGCACCACTCTGGGGATGTACAAGAAAAAGCAATAGTAAAATTATTCAAGTTTTTCAAAATAAAGTATTGAGAACGATTGTCAACGCCCCTTGGTATGTGAGAAATGAAAACATACATAAGGACCTAGGTGTTGAATCTATTCAGGAAGTCATTAAAATGCTCTCGGTTAAGCATTATTGCAGGTTAGAACAGCATAATAATACAGAGACTGTCCAACTACTATGCCGCAGTGACAACATCACAAGAAGGCTGAAGAGGACTAAGCCAATTGACCTCTACAGGCCGTAAACACATTGGGACCAGCCGTCGGACTGCACCCCAGCACACAGTGAACACAATGATAAAGAAAAATTACTAGATGGGGAACGCCTCAGTTGTAATTAATAAAAAAAAAAAAAAAAAAAATATTTTATATTATTTATTTGTTTTTAGACACACCGATCATATTTTTAATACATGTTATACATTAATATGGGACCCCTCTTTCTGTTTTTAACATTTAATTTTTAAATTACGTTCTTCGACGCTTTTTCTTCTTATATTTAATTATTATATATAATTTACAATTTTTCTTCCCAAGTTATCTAGCATTCCTTGTTTTTATTCATGTTACAAGCTAAGATTAATTTACAATCCTATTATTTGTTAATTTAAATTCTATCATCATCTTTGAAGGCTAATATCTCGTAAGTATTAGGTTTATAACAATTTTTCATTTTCAATAAATTACTTTAATTAAATTTTATTAGACAGGAATTAATTTCAAAACAGTTTTATCTGCATTTACTTTGTAATCAGCTGGTTTTTATTTGAAATCTATTGCAAGTTGCACAGTTAGTACAGTATTAGACCTATCAAACTCTACAAGATTGTATGAATTTATTCCTGCACGGCCGCTTGCTAGCAAACCCTGCTTATCTAGACTGTGTTTACTTTGTGCATCGCCCGACATGGTTTTTACGTAGGCCTAACGGAGTTTGATATCCACCAGCGATTTACAGAACTTGTAAAGAAACACTACTGTAATGTATCTAATTTTATGTTCTAATTATAAAAATTATAATTGGCAGAAAAATTTCCTTTCAAAACACAGACAGACACACACACACACACACACACACACACACACACACACACACACACACACACACATATATACATACATATATATATATATATATATATATATATATATATATATATATATATATATATATGTATATATATATATATATGTGTGTGTGTGTGTGTGTGTGTGTATGTAATGTCATGAGTCATGATTTCAGCCCTCATTAAAGGTCCCGGGTCTGCTTTTTACCGCGATGACCGTTTTAATAGCTCATTTTCCATAAAGGATTCGCCGACAAGTAATATCGTCTATGTAAAGGTCGTGTATCAGGAGTCTTGTATTCAATAAGGCTTGATCTATTTGGAATGAAGGTTATAAAACGACTGATCACAGATGACAAATTCATTTTCTTGGCACCACAAACGAGCCGGAGTATTATAAATTCGTTAGGATGTTTTCAATACGTCTTACACTAATGAATTTTTGGATTTTTTTAAAACGAATACTACGTTAAATGAAATGATCGACTTATAATTAATGAGGCCGTATTACAAAATAATGTTACTAGAGCAACACCCCTCCTACTTCTCCTTTCTTATATATATATATATATATATATATATATATATATATATATATATATATATATATATATATATATACGCGTTATTTTCACTCACAAAAAGGTTTGCTCCTTTCGTATGTGTGTCTGTTGGTTTTGTTCAAATTTCAAATATAATTTTTGCAAGTAATTCTCCGCGACATATTTTCTTGAAACATTACATACACGCATTTCATTTACGCACATCGTTAATGTATTTACCATGGTGAAATCAGATTTTAAAATATTTTAAATGACCGCCATTTTGAAAGTGTTTGATGGAATTTTGGTTCAATCTATTACAGAAATCGGTTTTTGTTCTTAAACGTGAATCATATCTGACAAAAATTGTGAATGCGAGCGTATTAATACGAGCGCACACGCACGCAAAGCACGCACACACACACAAACGCACACAAACATACACGCATATATATATATATATATATATATATATATATATATATATATATATATATAATTGGTATCAGCGCTCGTTTCCAGGTTCTGGGTCTGGATATTACTATAATGGTCACCAGAAAAGCTCATTTTACAACCGAAGTAATAATTAGTTACAAGTTAATCAGTCAAAACGCAATTAATTATAATAACCACTTTATTTTTGTATTCACAAATAAATACATACTTTAATATTAATGTACAAACCTCAATATAATATCGTTTTTGTTTTAAAATATTGCTAGCGTCATCGAATGTAACCTAATTCTGCATAAACTGCAACAATATAATCATAACTTCAAATAACAAATATTGTCATCCAGTTCATAAATGTTATTGCAAAGTTATCTTTTCACAAGAATCAGTTATTATTCCGTGGAACAAACGGAATATACAACATCGGAAATATATTTGCTTTTTTATTCACGTGTTTTATTGCTGTTAAAACGCCGCGTACCGTTTGATGAATCGAATGCAATCCAATTATTTGGTATTTGTAAAATAGTGACGTCACATGATACTTTATAGTGTGTTGTAAACAAAAAGTTTAATTAAAGTCAATTAAAAACACTTTTCATGTAGTTGCTCTGTGTCAATAGAAATCTGTGAAACAGATTATGGTAAATATTGATGCTTTGCTTGTTGTTACATGAATACTTACTCATATTTGTTTAGTACGCAAATGAAATCTACTTTATATGGATTTAATTTAATTAGTTGACTGTTAAATAAATCAGCATGTGAAAAGGAAAATACAAGGCTATGAATATAAACAGTTTTTGGTTAATATTCACAATACTTCGTCGTCTAACATCCTTTAGAGGATCGTACATTGAGAATAGAATTTGGCAATATAGCTGGATTTAACCTTGCTTCATAGATTGTAATGAAGTGTTTTGTACCGTGATTATTTTTGCAAATTATGTAAGCTAAGTAAAAACCAAATCTAAGACAGAGATAGCAATTACGCTAACAAGATAACACCTTACCTCGCTCTCAGCAGCAGTACCCCACCATCAGGAACAGAGGATATAAGTAGCTGCTTTAGAAGGCATTCGTCCTGCAGCCCTTTCTACCTACCTATCCCAGTACAGTTCCCGGCGTGTTGAGATGACTGTAAATCCCTAGACTATACCGGCGTGTTGAGCCGATAGTCAGCAGTTCCTCTGAGTTATACCGGAGTGTTGAACCAATAACGTATTCAGTTCCTCTCTTGTTTTTAACAAAATACCAGCGTGTTGAGCCGATAGTTCTCTTGAGTTATAAAGGAGTATTGAGCCGATAACGTATTCAGGTCCTCTTCTGTTTTTAATAAAATACCGGGGTGTTGGCCGATAGTTCTCGTGAGTTATAAAGGAATATTGAGCCGATAAGGTATTCAGGTCCTCTTCTGTTTTTAACAAAATACCGGCGTGTTGAGCCGATAGTTCTCGTATTGAGTTATAAAGGAATATTGAGCCGATAAGACGTATTCAGGTCCTCTTCTGTTTTTAACAAAATACCGGCGTGTTAGCCGATAGTTCTCTTGAGTTATAAAGGAGTATTGAGCCGATAACGAGCCGATAACGATATTCAGGTATTCAGGTTCTTCTGTTTTTAACAAAATACCGGCGTGTTAGCCGATAGTTCTCTTGAGTTATAAAGGAGTATTGAGCCGATAACGTATTCAGGTCCTCTTCTGTTTTTAACAAAATACCGGCGTGTTGAGCCGATAGTTCTCTTGAGTTATAAAGGAGTATTGAGCCGATAACGAGGTCCTCTTCTGTTTTTCAGTACCGGCGTGTTTTCTGTGAGTTTAATTGAAAATAACGTATTCAGGTCTTCTTCTGCGTGTTGTTAGCCGATAGTTCTCTTGAGTTATAAAGGAGTATTGAGCCGATAACGTATTCAGGTCCTCTTCTGTTTTTAACAAAATACCGGCGTGTTAGCCGATAGTTCTCTTGAGTTATAAAGGAGTATTGAACCGATAACGTATTCAGGTCCTCTTCTGTTTTTAACAAAATACCGGCGTGTTAGCCGATAGTTCTCTTGAGTTATAAAGGAGTATTGAGCCGATAACGTATTCAGGTCCTCTTCTGTTTTTAACAAAATACCGGCGTGTTGAGCCCATAGTCATCAGTTCTCTTGAGTTATAAAGGAGTATTGAGCCGATAACGTATTCAGGTCCTCTTCTGTTTTTAACAAAAAAATACCGGCGTGTTAGCCGATAGTTCTCTTGAGTTATAAAGGAGTATTGAGCCGATAACGTATTCAGGTCTTCTTCTGTTTTTAACAAAATACCGGCGTGTTAGCCGATAGTTCTCTTGAGTTATAAAGGAGTATTGAACCGATAACGTATTCAGGTCCTCTTCTGTTTTTAACAAAATACCGGCGTGTTAGCCGATAGTTCTCTTGAGTTATAAAGGAGTATTGAGCCGATAACGTATTCAGGTCTTCTTCTGTTTTTAACAAAATACCGGCGTGTTAGCCGATAGTTCTCTTGAGTTATAAAGGAGTATTGAACCGATAACGTATACCGGCGTGTTAAGCCGATAGTCAGCAGTTCCTCTGAGTTATAAAGGAGTGTTGAACCAATAACTTATTCAGGTCCTCTCTTGTTTTTAACAAAATAAAATACCAGCGTGTTGAGCCGATAGTTCTCTTGAGTTATAAAGGAGTATTGAGCCGATAACGTATTCAGGTCCTCTTCTGTTTTTAATAAAATACCGGCGTGTTGGCCGATAGTTCTCGTGAGTTATAAAGGAATATTGAGCCGATAAGGTATTCAGGTCCCCTTCTGTTTTTAACAAAATACCGGCGTGTTGAACCGATTGTTCACTAGTTCTACTCCACAATAGTTCGCAAACGAATAACTCAGTTTATTATACTAGTGTTTAGTTCGTAATTCATTTCGTTCACTAGTTCAACTCTACAATAGTTCGCGATCGAATAACTCAGTTTATTCTACTTGTGTTTAGTTAGTTTGGTTGTAGTTCATTTCGTTAATTAGTTCAACTCTACCATAGTTCGCGAAAGAATGATTCAAATAATTCTACTAGTGTTTAGTTTCATTAGTTCAGTAGTTCATTTCGTTCACTACTTCAACTCTACAATAGTTCGCTAAAGCATGATTCAATTTATTCCACAGTGTTTAATTTGGTTCATTAAATAGTTTATTTCGTTGACTAGCTTAATCTAAAATAGTTCGCGAACGAATGAAATGAACATCAATTATATTTTTCCCTCCGAGGGGGACTTATTTTGTCAATTTAAACTAAGTATTTATTTTTCTTTATTTATATATTTACTAACAAGTTCATGGTTCAACATAGAGAGTTTACTATAAGGCAGTTTAAAAATTTAATGAAAAGATAACCAGAATTACATCCTCGAAATTAGAAATGGTGATGTTTTTAAACGAAAATTTGTATATAAATTTGTTAAGAGTTTTACTAATACGCAAATTGTATCAGTAAAGTTCAACACAACTGATAATGTATTTGTTAGTATTCAGTAGGCTTTATTGTACCAAAGTTTGTATATATATATATATATATATATATATACATATATATATATATATATATATATATATATATATATATATATTATATTATTTTTTATAGTAAATATTAATTAGAAATACTAGTTGTTACTACTTAAACGCGAAACGAAATCAACCAAAATTAATAATTGGGAAATTTCAGTTTGTTGACAGCGCTCCTAGTGTCATCAATGTTAATTAAGTTTTTGAGTCTATTTCAGTAGTTTTTCATTTAAGTAGTTCTTCTAGTTCGTTAATAGTTTTTCAGTTCTTCAGTTCTTCAGTTCTTCAGTCCTTCAGTACTTCAGTACTTCAGTACTTCAGTTCTTCAGTCCTTCAGTTGTTCCAGTTCTTCAGTATTTCAGTTCTTCAGTTCTTTAGTATATAAACAAATTTATGTCAGTGTTAGTTCCTTTCGTAGTTCGTTTAATCTTTTTGTTTGCAGTGAGCTTTATGTTGTGAAATATATTTTTTTTTTACACGGTTATATTAAATAATTCCTAAATTAGTTTAAAATATAGTATAATATTAAAGTTTAAATTTGATAATTACACTTACATTAGTTATGTAATATAACAGGCAGTAATATTAAATATAGCGGTCAATAATAAAGTAGGTTAAGAAATTGAATACGTTCATTCATTGAACTAAACTTTGAACTAGTTCGCTTTAGTGAACGAAATACATACGATTAGTTCGTTTAAGTGAAATGTTCCACCCATCTTATCTAAGACGTTTACTTGCACAATAGAACCTTTGATCTCGGTGCCAGCTCATGAACTTTATTGGATCCAACAACCAATGTCTATTAATAATTATTCAAATATATAATGACGTATTTAGATTTTTACTGTGTACTTCGGGTTATTAATTTTTATGACTTTTCAGGGCAATTAAATTCATTGTTTTATATTCTCGCTATACGAAATATAAAGAAAGTTTAGTGGAAATGAAAAAAACAATCCTGAAAGCCAAAAACGTTTAGTGGTTTTTGCGCGCGCGCGTTGTTTGTGCACGCATGCGATGCCCTCACAATGTTGGAGACTGCACTAGTTTACCGATTTTAATGAAATTTGGCACGCATGTGTTGGTTCTCTTATATCTCGGGCTATTTTGAATTTGTTTTCAAAAAATTGAGCTTTGAAGCTATTTCTGTGTCAAGAAACTGTTGAAAATCAAATTTTTTCAGAATCGATTGTAACCATTTGAGTTAAACTCTGCTGAAATATAGCCTTGTATTTTTACAGCTACACCCATCCTTAAATGTTAAGTATTTAATTCTATTCAACAGTATTTTTTTAATTATTAAGAAATAATTTTTAATTTTTAATTTTGGCACAAAAACATTTTAAGCACGTAAATTGGTATAATTAATTATGGAAATTATTTTGAAAACAGGAGTAAGGCTCATTAAGCCTATTTCAGCGTTGCTTAGCTTAAAATTCCAAAATGATGAAACACTTGGGATCTTCAAGTACAAACAAAGGCGCTCAGCACTTGCCGCTCTTGGTTTACAATTATACAAGCCTTGCTGTAAATTGTATTCTCTATCGACTAAATTAAGAACTAAAAATTTTTGTTTAACGTTAACTTTTTTATTGTTAGGTTTTTAAATTGAACAACATTTTTATTATTAGATTTTTAAATTGAACAAAGTTTTAATTATTTGTTACTAAGTTTTTAAATTTAAAAACTTTTTTGTAATTAAGTTTTTAAATTGAAAAAAATGTTTCATAATCCAAATATTACTAGTATGCAATTCAATATTTAAATTATACTAAATTAAGATATCACTTATTACCAATTAAAATAAACTTAAGTGAATCAATGAACTTTAAAACACATAATATTTTAAACAAAAAACACATTTTAAGTTGTTAATACACATTTTTATTAGAAACTAAATAACCGATGCAAGCAGTTGTTTCGCTGACGTAATGGAAGCGATTTTTCAAAAGTAATTTTGTAATTCAACATTGTTTTTAAAATTTTACTTTAACCATAATGTAGTGGCGTTTTAAGCTCTTAAATTAACGGTAAATTTAAAATACGAAAATCAACACACACACTGACACACACACACACACACACACACACACACACACGTATATATATATATATATATATATATATATATATATATATATATATATATATATATACATAAAAGCCCGGTGATCGAATGGGTAAAGCGCCAATCAGTCCGCTGCGTCTGAAATATATATATATATATATATATATATATATATATATATATATATGAACATTTTTTCTACACTTCAAATAGTGATCTAAACGTCAACATCGGCGCCACATTTCAAACGTCAAGGGTTCAAATCTTATAATGATTACCGCTGTAATAACTCTTTTTTGCAATGAAAATTTGATAATTATGACGGTTTTTTCTGAATACAATGCATATTGAAGGCATTGTACTTCCTGTTATGAAATACAGAGCGTGCATTAGAGGAAGAAATAAATTTTTTTAATATAATATTCCATAAAACCGAGGACGGCATTAAGTTGCTTTCAAACATTCCTTTTTTATTCACTTCGCTGTTTTTATCACTTCATGAAACATTTTTAAGTAGAATTATGTTTTATGTAAAATTTTCTTCACTACACTTGCTTTACTGATTTATGTTGTAAACATCATTATTTTATTTTATTAGTAAGAAGATATCACGTGACTGATTGTGTTGAGCGTCATTTTAGGGTTAAGTCTGATTGCGATTGAATCGATTTTTTGTTCACTATGCGTCGAAATTAATTTGATTAAAGACATTTACGAAAAGCGTTGTTCAAAACTATTAATTTGTGAACAATAACTGATATTTTTTGAAGTTCATTATTGTAACAAATGTTTACGTTCAGCATGCTACGAAACAAATTCTTTGCAAAATCAACAAAAGAAGTAATTGTTAAACCTTTTTTTGTGTCAATTATATATTCCCTTTACACTAATAAAATTATGATTAAAAGATTTTATAAAAATAGTAAATTTAAACTAGACACGTATCATTTAAATTTTGAAAAAAAAATATTTTTAATTATTAAAACCTTTCGTAAACCATCAACGATAAATATTCCGATCTGTTTTTTACCAAAAATAAGGACTTGCGTTATTGAAACTGCATATGTGAGGTTGATCCGAATACCAGGAATTCTCATGCCTCACACTTTTACATTTTAAGGCTTTATAATAAAATAAATCACCTATGATTTCATTGATAGAGAATCTCTTATATCCGTACTAGAAGAACTAAGTTTGGATAAGAAAACAACTAATATCATAAAAGCAACTATAACAAATACAGTTTCGAAAGTTAAATTTATGGGTGAACTATCGAATTCATTTGAAGTAAAAACGGGAGTCAGGCAGGGGGATGGGCTCTCCCCTTTATTGTTTAATTGTGCACTTGAGAAAGTAGTCAGGGAATGGAAGAAAAATATAAAAAGTGGAATAGGATTGGGTTACAAAAAGAAGAATCTCAGAATTAGCTGTATTGCATTTGCAGATGATATGGCCTTGTTTGCTGAAACAATGGAAGAAGCAAGGGAGCAGATTCTTGAATTAAAGAAACAAGCAGCTAAAATAGGTCTAAACATATCTTTTGAAAAGACCAAAATCATGACAAACAACAAATACCCAAATAAATACCTTAAAATCCAAGAACAGAAAATAGAAATTGTAAAAGAGTTCAAATATCTTGGTGAATGGATTAGTTGGAATGCAGATGAAGGCAAGGCAATGGAATCCAGGAAAAACAAACTTGAATTGGCCTTCCAATTGACGAAAGAAACATACAATAAGAAATCCCTTTCATGGGAGTCCAAAATTAAACATTATAAAACAGTGATCAAGCCGGAAGCACTGTACGCAGCAGAAACATTAACCATGAATCGCATAGGCCAGATAGAAAAGCTTGAAATAACGGAAAGGAAAATCTTAAGAAAAATTATAGGAACAAAATTTCAGGATAATAAGGCAGTATATATAAGAAATGAAGCTCTCTACAAGAAAATTGAAAAATTGTCAGATACTATGAGAAAAAGGAGAATAAATTTTTACGGCCATCTTCTTAGAATGAACTCTAATAGATTAACGAAACAAGTGTTTGATTTTTTCCATAATCGTAAAACAAAACCGAACTGGTTTAAAGAAATTGAAAAAGACCTAATTGAATTAAAAATTACAGAAGATTCATTGCTTGACCAAACTGCTAAGATGATTACCAAAGACGAAAGAATAAGATTCCAAGATAAAACCAAAATAAAACCTAAAGCTATCATTTCAGAAGAGGAGAGGAAAAGAAGATCGGAAAGAATGAAGAGCTACTGGGAACAAAGAAAAGTACAGCGCGCAAGAAATGATTAATTCAGCGTACTCCAAAGAGGGTGAAACGAAGAGAAAAAAAAATCACACTTGAAATCGATGAAAGTTTTGTAAACAAAATTGCAAGAGCAGTATAAAGTGTCTTCGTGTGAGTGCAGCACAATACAGGCATAGGTGACAGAAATAATTAATTGTGTGATTACAGAAACAGCTCATTGATAAAAAAACATTGTGAAAAGTAATTTTTAAGTTATTTCTGTAACCAATTCTTAAATAATTATTGACCGAATCTGTTTTTAAACTAGAATTGGTAAGACAATCTAGGCCAGTTCTAATACGTAAATGTTATTCAATAAAAGACTCTCCTTTTAGTAAACAATAAATACTGTAGCTCAATTTAGGTATTTAATGTAAAATCCTGTTTTACTAGGTTTTATTTTAACTATTTCAGTACGGTACTATGTTAGAATTCAGTCGTTAATTTTACAGGTTGTAGTTTTAAATGCGAAAGCAGTACAAAGTAAGGTCTATTGTAGGCTTATTAAATAACCTAAATATAACGAATGCCATTGCTTTAAAATAAGTAAGAACTCCTTGCTGTACATTTTTGTACATTATTCGTTCTTTTTTGCATTAACTGCGAAAGGTCGCACGGACCCAATAGTAACTACATAAATAATATTTATAACATGATTCAATTGAAATATTTTGGAATGGATATTCCTAAACATAATCGTTTGCAAGTAAAAAATAAATTGGGAATTACTATATAAGCTACATGTGTATTCCACGAATATTATTTACGTTCAGTTAGGTTATGAAGACTGGCATAACCTAACTAAACTAATACGGTATCGAATAAAAAAAACAAACATAATAACAAGAATAACTCTACAAATATATTTTAAATTTGAAGCAAATGTAGTATTATGAAATGGGTACCTTTAAGTATTATTAATGTTACCTGGTATTGATTGTGGCTGTAATTAGCAACCTTGAAGTGCGCAATTCAGATATCCAGCACACTGACCGGTACCTTAGCCACATCGACCACCGAGTCCTTACATATATGTTACAGTTATACCCTTTTTTGTATGGTAGTTTTGGAAGTTATACCATTGTATGGAAAATACAATGTGCTAAAAATTTTAATTTTAACTTTTTAATATTGTTTTTTTGAATTATTTTCATTTAAAATGTATACATGTCCGCCATTTTGAAACGTATTACTGGAAAAAGTTGATCGTGTTTTTCAAACTAGATCTTCATCTTAATGAGTGAACGTGCAAAATTTGAGCCGAATCGTTTAGGCCGTTCTAAAGTCATAAATTATTATTTTTTTAATGGCGGATTGCTGGTAAAAGAAACAATCCCGGATGTGTTTATAGTAACGTATTCTTTATATTGAATCATATAACCATCCTCTGAATTATCTTCGCGAATTACAGAAACACCTTGTAATGAATATATAAATTTTATCGACGCCACAAAGGTCAGGATCGGAGCTCATTTTAAGGTTCCCGGGTCTAGGTCTTACCACGATGATTCATTTTTAATGGAAATTCGCTATTAAAATTACTTTTAAAATAATCATTGTTTTTCACTGTAAAAACCTGTTCAAACTTTACTTTAAATTTCAATTCTAACAAAAAGCACGAAAGTAATTCTATTACAAACGTTAAACTGTGAATGCCTTTGTTAATGCAATCTGTAAAGTATTCAAGTGTTCAACGGTTGTCCGTAATCCATACATAGCTTGAACATTTCCCAAGTGTTTTAACACTGACCTATACAGTCTGCAAGTTGAATGAAATGTTTTTGTGCTCGATCACGTTTAATGGAGTCATTCACGCATCATTACACGATTTGTATACGCCCTGATGTGGAGTGTTCCTGGCTGAATACGTCTGAGAGTTTTAATTGTTAGTTTTGTATTCGTGTAAATAATGCACCGTGGTACGAAATGATTTGAGCGAGCTAAGTTCTGAAGTGGATAAACGTGAATTGATGTTGAAATTTTGAGAACGGAAATGGAAGCGGGACATTAGTATTAAAATTTGTTGTTGAAATGTGCACTTCGGAGTCGAAATTATATCCGCCTGCCGTTATACAGAATGCTCCACAAACAAACGGAAATGATTTTAAGAAGTGTTATTTTCTTTTCTTTGAACATTAAGGTTAAAATTTGTTGTTGAAATGTGCACTTCGGAGTCGAAATTATATCCGCCTGCAGTTATACAGAATGCTCCACAAACAAACGGAAATGATTTTAAGAAGTGTTATTTTCTTTTCTTTGAACATTAAGGTTAAATTTTGTTGTTGAAATGTGCACTTCGGAGTTGAAATTTTCTTTTCTTTGAACATTAAGGTTAAAATTTGTTGTTGAAATGTGCATTTTGGAGTCGAAATTATATCCGCCTGCAGTTATACAGAATGCTCCACAAACAAACGGAAATGATTTTAAGAAGTGTTATTTTCTTTTCTTTGAACATTAAGGTTAAAATTTGTTGTTGAAATGTGCATTTTGGAGTCGAAATTACATCCGCCTGCAGTTGCACCGAAAACAAACGTAAAAGATTTTAAGACATGTTGTTTCCTTTTCTTTGAACATTTTCAAAAAACGTTTGAGACAAAAAAGTTATGAATTTTTTTTTAAATATTTGAAATATCCGCCATTTTGGAATTGTTGAACGAATTTCGCTCGTTAATGAACTTGACTAAGCTATTACCATTGAAGATTTTTGCGTAAATTTTGAAACAAATCGGACCAAAACATGCACATTTTATATATGCAAATTTTAACGATCTATGAAAAAGTGATCTAGATGATCAATTATCAATTCAAGGTCCCGGGTCTGGGTCTTCCTATGATAGCCGCTCCAATAGCATGTTTTTCCAATAAAAACAGGAAGAGAGTTATCTACACCATGTAAAGAGAGGAGACAGATATAATATAATACAAATAAAATGAAGAGAAAGTTTCAAAGAAAGAGAAGTGTTGGAAAAGAGATAATTTTTGTTTATTACATAGACTTCATATTACAACTGAGATTAACTCATCTATTTATTTAAATATAACACTTTAAGGGATATAACCCATTAATTACTGCCAATTAATATGAGTTAATCAAATTCGCTATCCATGCTTCGCTGCTTGCTTTTATATTTCTTCATTGACCAGTTCCACTTCGAGATCTCTGTGTAAGTTATCGTTTCTCACATACCAGAGCATTCATTACGCAACGGAGCACTTTATTCTGAAATGCCTTCATCATATTAATATCTGTTTTCTTTGAACACCCCCACAGTTGAATCTCGTAAACCGGTTTTAGCACTTTCCGGTATAGCAGCAATGTATTACAATTCACAGCTGGGTATCTTTCCCTGAGCCAGTAAACTTTTCTAAATCGTATTTTCTAAAAAGTGATTAAATATTTGTATTTAAATTACTAGATGAGTTAATAATCTCAGCTGTATTACTTCGTAATAAAAAAATTAAGGATTCGAAATGGCAGCCATTTTGGTAATACCCGAAATAGTCGTGGTACATTTTCGTATTTCCAATGGGTCACGTCATTTTGAACTATTTCATAAAGTAATATTTGCAGTACGCAACTATCTCGCTGAAATTATTGCAGCGAATTTCAAAAATGTATTTCTTTTTATTGTAACCTTCTTTTTGGAAGCTGACGAGCACCATAAACATCATTAAAATCTGCAAATATCTTCATTTAAAACTTTCATAGTTTCCATTTGAGTCTGACATCGATAGACATTCCCAAGCACTCAGCTGTATTTGCATGTGGGATCGGGACTACTGGTAGATATTGTTTAGTCTTCAAATTGGTAAAAAAAAAAAAAATGAGTTGATTTTGTTTCATTTAAAGGAATGCGAATGAAAAAGGATAAATTCACGGATGCAAAACTAGAATGTTTTTTATGTATTACAAGACAACTATCTAATTCAGCAATATTAAAAGTACGTATAGCAATGATTGCCAACATTTGAAACCGAAACGGTATCTACAGAAAAAAGTAGGCACTCACGCAGAGAATTTTCTAGAGATACTGAGGTACTGAACACTCCAAACTAGACTATTTGAGTGCACCCAAAAATCCAGAGCTCTCTCGGGGTAGGATCCGGTCTCCCTTACTTTGCTCTTACGCCAGTGAATGAGTGATACATACATACAGTTTAATAATAATAATATGTTGAAGTAAATTAATGGCGTCCATCATAAATATCACTCAAGAACGAAAGAATTGTTTTAAGGGAAGACATTACTGGCGCTAAATCACAATAAATCAGAGCATGGGCTTCACTTCGGTATGCCCATTCATCTCTATTACTGAGATTGCAGCATCCCTTATACAGTGTATTAGCGCTCCGGCAGTAAGTCTCAGTTAGTGATTTAGTTACACTTTAAATCAAACAAAGGAATTTGTCTGTTTTATTGTTCCTTATTCCATTAGCTTATTTTCTAATAAGACATTGTTGAAGCGATATATTCGGTATTGGTAGTGAAACAAGATTGGTATTTTTTCTTGAGTTTGTAAAATGTACAAGGCAAATAAAGTATTAAATGGAAAGTAACACACATTCTGATCATGCATTTTAGTACATCTTTGATGGAATTTTAACAAAATCTGATCTTCTAATTTCGAGAAATCAAAAAAGTTATGAATTTTTAAATGACCAATATTTTTTAACTATTGCAAGTTAACGAACTTGTCCAATCTATTACAAAAATCCATTATTGTGCCAAATTTGAATCAAGTCAGATTAAAATGGCTGATATGATCGTGCTAACACGAGCGCGCACATACTCTCATACTCTCTCTCTCTCTCTCTCTCTCTCTCTCTCTCTCTCTCTCTCTCTCTCTCTCTCTCACACACACACACACACACACACACACACACACACACACACACAAATTTTGATATAGAGTTCAGGATTGGTGCTTACATCAAGGTCCCGGAACTAGATCTTACCACGATGGCCGCGCCAATATCTCTTTTTTCCAATGGCAATTCGCTAAAAATTCGTTGATAAAATATTTCAAAAAATAATCTAAACCACTGAACCAATAATTCTCAATTCATTACAACGGTATGAATATTACAGGAAATGTGTTTTTTACATGGCAGTAGTACAGCAAAACAATTATAAAACAATTGTGATGAATAGATTGAGCGTTTCCAATTCTATCAATCAAAAACGCAAACAAAGCGATAAAGGTTTGATATATGGCGGTTAGTGACGTCACTATTATTGTGATATTTGTCAGATAGGCGCAACCCTTTGACTGACGTGCAGCAATTAAAACCTTCGATAAATTGTTTCTATTTAAAATGATTGTTTCGTTAAAACAGAAGCAACGGCGTATATCGTATGTTTTATGTTGTAATTTTTCATTTCCCGTTATACGATTTATCTGAAATGTAATTGTGCAAAATACTGATTTGACATTTTTGTAGGTTTTGTACGTTTTTAGGTCTTCTTTGTGTGCCTATCTGTTAGAAATATTTGTGATTATTGACAATGTCGGCGACATTTCAGGAGAGGTCTGGTGCGCTCACAATCGATGTTTTTAACATCGATACATTTTTCGAATTTTAACTGGAAATTGAGCTATTGTAGCGACCTCTTTACCGTCTGGAGCTAATTTTTTAATATGTTTAGGTATATTTGTTATATCTTGCATTATATTGTTTTCTTGCTTATTTGTTTTGTATCTACTCGTGTTATCTTTGCCGTCATAACACTGTACATCAACAATACCTATCTGTACTATATTTTGAAAGGTTTGAATTATTTTAATATCTGATTTCTTGGCGCATCTCCAAAGTTGAAACCCACACATCCAGACAACCAATGCTTTTTTTTAGTAGTACTTTGTTAAATATAATTTAGATTATCACTCTAGAAGCCAATGCACTTTTCTATATTTTATATTCAGTTGGCTTTTCTACATTTTGACATGTGACTTCCATCTTAGCCCTTTATGACCATAATAACAACAAAATAAAAAACTTTCACTATTTTGTTTTAACATTTCATAAAATTTTGTTCAAATATGGCCTTGAAGTATTTAAAAAATAAAACGAATGTATTATACCTTAGAGAAATAATCTTCAATAGCTAATAACATAAACCAAAAAAAAAAGACAAATTTCTTAAAATTACTTAAACAAATTTGTTTAATTGTAAAACGGAACAATTCAAATAATAACCTTAACTGTTTTTTTGTCTGTAGTTCTCGCAAGGATATATCTAACGAGAAAGGAGATCACAAATTTTACTTGAGTATTTGAAATTATCTGGTTTTATTTAAATCATTTAATTGAATATAAGAATGTTTTTTGCAATGATTTTGCAATATTTATTTACTTCCTCAATGCAAATTAACTATATTATTAGCAGGCTTTAAAAAAATTCACAAGTCATAGACTGAAAACATTGATAAAGTGATTCACTCTTCTATAAATTAAATTGGTATATTCGTTAAATTTTAATAAATGTGTTTGTTTAATTTATTCACATTTCAAGATTTTTTTAACAATTTAAATTTAAGAAAACGTGATACGAATAAAACAAATTCTAATATTTAGTTTTTCTAACTTCAAATTTACCCATTCAGATAAAAATTACGATAAATTCCCTCAGTTAAGACTTATTATTTATTTTTAAAATAAATTGTCCGTTTGTTTTACACTGGCGATGATACGGAATCTCAAGCTATCTGTCAACACTTATCAGAACCGCTGTCATTACCGCTTCTCGTGGCCATTTTTCTGTTTACGTTTGTAAAACTAAACCAACTGGAAAATAAAAAAATGTATAAGCGATAAACAACTGAGAGGGCAAGTAAATAACAGACAAAATGCGTACACATGAAACACAGTGGAAAAATTAAAATCTTTTTTAGATAAAAGAAGGATAAAAACATTCACTTTGAATTAATTTAAATATTATTAGATATATTTTAACAGGTGTTGATATGATTTTAGCAAAAATGCTCATTGAGTAATAAGGGTTACCATGGTAACATACTAATTACTGATCATAAATCAATTTTTTTAGGTGACCTTTTCTCTCTCTCTCTCTCTCTCTCTCTCTCTCTCTCTCTCTCTCTCTCTCTCTCTCTCTCTCTCTCTCTCTCTCTCTCTTTCTCTCTCTGGATTAAGTGAAAGAGAGAACCTGCTGGTCATAACTGTGAGAACAATAAAGGTAATATTCATTCATTCATCTCTCTCTCTCTCTCTCTCTCTCTCTCTCTCTCTCTCTCTCTCTCTCTCTCTCTCTCTCTCACTCTCTTTCTGTGGTTAAGTGGAAGAGAAAAGATAATGGTCCTAAATTCGTCCTATATAAAAACAATTATTTACTCAATCAATATATAGCTCCTTCTCGAATTCTTTCTTTCTTTCTCTCTCTCGCAATCTTTCTTTCTTACTTTCTCTCTCTCTCTCTTCTCTTTCTTTATCACCCTTACCCTAGGATTTTCAAGTAGAGAGAACCCGCAGGTCTTAACTTTGTTCATCAATAAAAGTAATATTCATGAATGAATAATTACTTCATATGCATTAATGAAGTAATATTCATGATTGAAATCTCTCTTTTTCTCTCTATCTCTCCCTCCCTCTCTCTCTCTTTCTCTCGTTTTCTTTCTTTCTCACCCTTACCCTAGGATTTTCAAGTAGAGAGAACCTGCAGATCTTACTTTAACATTGTTCATCAATAAAAGTAATATTCATTTAATCTCTCTTTGTCTCTGTTTCTATCTCCCCTCCTCTCTCTCTCTCTCTCTCTTTCTCTCGTTTTCTTTCTTTCTTACCCTTACCCTAGGATTTTCAAGTAGAGAGAACCTGCAGATCTTACTTTAACATTGTTCATCAATAAAAGTATTATTCATTTAATCTCTCTTTGTCTCTGTCTCTATCTCCCCTCCTCTCTCTCCCCCTCTCTCTTTCTTTTAGGATTAGGTGGAACGCAAAGGACTGGCAGGTTCTTATAATTTTGTTTGAATACAGTAATCAAGTATCCAAACAAAATTTCTATAAGCTATTAAACATTTAGTGTCATTACGCACCAAGTAAACTCGATACAAAACTGATTTTCTTGATATCTTGGACACGTTCTGTTACCCAAAAAATCTATCCCTCGTTCCATATCGAGGCTGTTGAATAACGGTTTACCTTTTCAAAGATCTAATTTCACCTTAGTGACCAGTGTAAAACGCTCGTAATCAGAGATTAAGAGTGATCAATTTCACCACATGTATTAAATAAAAAAGTATACGTTTGCAACGTGTTTGAAATATTTTGGCAGCAAAGTCACAAAAAACCATTACAGTGGCAATATTTGTTATCTTTCTGCTTCAGATTTCTACATTTCAAGTAAGTAGGTCAACTGCCAACCGCCCCGCCTCCGCTACCCACTTTGAGGCTTCGAAAACTATCAGCTGTTGTTTCTTGTTTTGCAGTCTGCTCTGTATTGTTAAAAGTTTATAATCACCAATTTACTATTGTTTTGTTCATAATAATAATATAATAATTCCTTGAAATATATTATTTCATTTCGTTTTTGATTTAAAAGCAAATAATTAATGAAATATCTTGAACTATGTTCAGTATAATAATCTGCCTTCACAAAGAATATAATGATCTTTTCATATTCTTCTTCTTTTCTGCTAGGATTAATGTCACTATGTTCAATATAATAATTTGCCTTCCCTAGCTTCGTCAATTCTTCTTTTTAATTGATGCGTTTCGGAGAACCTCCATCTTCAAAAACTATTTCTATACTCTATATTTCTCTCTCTCTCTCTCTCTCTCTCTCTCTCTCTATATATATATATATATATATATATATATATATATATATATATATATATTTCTATATATAGTATAGAAATAGTTTTGGAAGATGGAGGTTCTCCGAAACGCGTCAACTATTGCTAGAATAGTGACAATAATTCTAGCAGAAATGAAGAAGAATATAAAAAGATTCGTGAAAGTTATGATATTGTTTTAAGAATTATTTGCAATTTCTCGTGTTAAGATACCTTTATTCGAAATCACTTAAAAACAAATGTTTATATGAAGTAGGCTATTATTAAAATTGTTTTATGTTGTGTATGTAATAATAACAAAAAGGTGTGTGCGCGCGCGTGTGTGCATGTGTTTTAACACTCTCACGTTGCACAAAAATTTAGTTTGGTAAACTAAAACAATTTGCTACTTAGCCAAATCCCTTGAACAATTTAAAAACCGTGGTCATTTCAAATTAAAAAAAAATCAAAACGTTTAGATCTCACACTATTTTGTAAAGAAAATTTCACCACCTTAATCAGAATTAAAATCCGGAATAATTAGAGTTTACAATTTTTGAAATCTATTGAAAATAATAAAATGTATTTGACGGCGGTCGAGGTTCATTTTCGTATTTTTACAGCTCAACATGCTAAGTAATGCTGACTTGATTTAAATTTGGCATTCATGTTCGTTACCCAGCAAAATTCGTCCGATATTTTCTAAGCTACAATATTAAAAACGGCATAACCTATTTTACCTTAAATGTGTTCACAAAATCTAATTTCATCATCTATACAAGTTGCAAAAATTATAATTATACAAATTTTTAAAACTGATTGAGATGGACAAAATTTATTTCAAAGGCGGCCGAGGTTTATTTTCGGATTTCCAATGTAGTTTTAAATGTAGGCTATGCTAATTAGGATGATAATATTATATTTTCAAATGATTCTAAGATTAAAAAAATAATAAAGCTAAAAATTATAAGCACTGAGACGAGCATGCCGTATATTTCCATAGAGGGGTTATTTCATAGGTAAAATTCAGGATTAAATATAAATAATACATTACTTTTGTACAATGAACTTCTTAAACCGGTGTGGAGCTGCATTTGGAGACGTGCAAAGAGAAGTTATGTAAAGAAATTCAGATTTTTCAAAACGAAATACTTTAGGATAATAGTAAATGCACCGTGGTACATACACAATGAACATATTCACAGACACCTTGAAGTGAACACGATTGTTGGAGAAATCAAGGCAGTAGCAACGAAGCATGAACGACTACTAATGTTTATGTTCAGCAGATGCTAGCACATCTTTGTGCAGTGATAGCATATCAAGCTAAGAGGCTGTAACTGACAACCAGAACCATTCAGTGGAATGAACATCTGACACACAGTGATCTATTTTAACTACTACTTGCATGTCTTAATAAAATAAAATAAAATAAAAAAATAATTACTACTCAGCTGAAAGCAAAACATCTAACATAAAATTAACCATTTTTTTGTATTAACTGAAGACATATGTTTTTTATGTTACTTTATATGCTGCGCTACAAATCGATATATCGTGTGCATTTTGTAAAAATATTTTTCTTAAAATTGTATTTGTGAGTATTTTAATCGAATAATAAACTTCACAACGCTAGAACGGTAATCGTTATAAAGGGCTTCTGTTTGAAAAGAAATTCCAGAACCATTAATTAGTAATCCCCATTGTCCCCGATGCGACAAGAACACCCGTAAAACTGGAATCTACAGCTCAAATAAATGCACACGAAACCCATTGGGAATAAACCGGACTTTTTCATAACAAATAAATCACTTGTGTGTGTTTATGACTCTGAACCTAATAGGCTGAGCTAATAATTTTTTTAAACAAATTATTTCCGTAGAATTTCGGTAATAAACAGTCTATGACGCATAATCCGAAAGAATGAAAATTTAAATAAATGTTTTGAAAGATTGGTAAAAAGTAAAAAGATGATTGAAGATTAAATTAAAAGTTATTGAATACGAAAGAAAAACATGGGATAGTAGTTCTCAAAAATAACTATTTTTATCAGCTGTTCGTATTTTTAACAGCTGTTTTTATAATATGATTATGGTATTTATTTGTTGTTTAGTAAATTGAGTGAAGCGAGGTATGTGTTTCAACTAAACCTTTCGGCATTTGGTTTGTGTGTTTGATACCTATTTTTTGTTAAATGCATTGAAAGATCGTTTCGAAATTTGCTACAAAAGTTCCATGTATAAAGCCCGAATGTTGTACGTGTATGGCTCTTTCCCATTTACCTTCGTTTCAAAATGGCGGCTTTGATTTAACATGAAGAATAAACGCAGTTTTTGTCAAACTGATTGTCCGATTGTTTTGAAATTTAGTACGAAGGTATTAAATGTAAATATTGCACATACAAAACCCAAAAGACGTATGTGCAAGATTGTTCCAGTTCACTTCCGTTTCAATATTGCATCCTATGATTTAACGATGACAATTGTACACAGTTTTAAAAAAACGCTTTGACCGATTATTTTGAAATTTCGTATGATTGTATTTTACATAAAACCCGAACAACTTATGGGTAAGATTTTACCCATTTACTTCTGTCTCAAGATGGCCTCTACTTTAACGACGATGGGTGTAGTTGCTGTCTTTTCATGTAGCCTAATAGGCTGAAAGGCAAGATGAATAATAATTTTGACCTCTTCATGAAGAAAAAGCACACAATTTCCAATTAAAGTTGTCAATTTTTTTTTGTAAAAATTACGGTTACCTGTTAAATTGAAGAAACTTGTATAAGGTTCGAACGATGTATTCGTCAAGATCGCGACCTCTGACTTAACGAAAAATAAAGTAAACAATTTTGGCCCAACTAATTAACCAATTTTTGAAATTTGATACCTATCTGTATATATAAAAAGCAATGTCCTGACTAACTGACTGATCAATATGCAGCCCAAACTATAAAACCTGGAGACTTGAAATTTTGAGGATACCTTCGTTTTAATATGTAAGCGCGTACTAAGAAAGGATTTTGCAAACAAATTATTTTAACGCCATTAAACTACTTACCCAGTCCAAATTTAATAAACAACGTACAGCCAATACTACGAGTATTATAGTTAGAGACTTGAAATTTTCAAGGTACATTCTTACAACAATGTCAAGATGCTCTAATAAAGGATTTAAAAAAAAAGTGATTTTAACGCCATTAAGCTACTTACCCAGTCCAAATTTAATAAACAACGTACATCCAATACTATTATAGCTAGAAACTTGAAATTTTCAAGGTACATTCTTACAACAATGTCAAGGTGCATTAATAAAGGATTTTGTAAAAATTTGATTTTAACACCATTAAACTACTAACCCAGTCCAAATTTAATAATCAACGTACAGTCAATACTATTATAGCTAGAGACTTGAAATTTTCAGGGTACCTTCTTAAAACATTGTCGAGATGCACTGAAAAAGGGGTGCACTGAAAAACGATTTTCCAGTATGCAACCCTTAAAGAGGTAAACATGAGATACAACAAATTTTTATTGGAAAAAATATGTTTTTCATCTGACCTTCTTAAAACGTAACATAGTCAATCTTAAGTATAAGTAATGAAATATATTTTTCACCTTTTCCCCAAAACGCATCCTCTAAAGAGATTGAAAGAAGGTATAAAATATAAATAAGGGGTATAATTTTGTATTGAAAAAATATTTTTTTACATATTTCAACATTTTTCTGAATTCATCCCCTAAAAGAATAAAAATGGAAAAAGAGTTATCATGAGAGAAAAAAGAGTGTTTGCATTGGAGAAAAATATGTTTTATCACATTTTCTTAAAGCTAAACAAAATATTTTAAAACACAAATTATGATACACGCAATTCATTATTTTCCCCCGAATTCATCCCCTAAAAGGAAAAAAATATAAAATAGGTATATGTGTTTGAATTGGACAAAAATATTCTTGATCAGATTTTCATAAATTCGAATGGTACACGTTTGAAGACAATAAAACAACATATTCAGGTTATAATATTTTTTTCATATTCACTGTAAAATAATCACGAGTTTAGATGATCACGCTTTTATTAATATATTTTTTTATGTTTCAAAATTATTATTATACATTACTGAAACAGTTTAAGTTTCGTGGGCGAAGCCGCGACGGGTAATGCTAGTGTAGTATAAATCTCGAATAACGCGTTTGTGAGATTTTGTTCTCATTCGTTTTTCCGTTTCAAGATGGCTGCCCATGACGCAACGATAACTAGTGTAGTTGCTGGCTGTTTCCTGTAATACTGGATGAACGGCAAAACCTAACTTATTTTGACCACTTTATGGAGAACGAGCATAATATTACAAATAAAGTTGGTCCAGTAACATTTTTCTTAATTACGGTTACCGGTTAAATGGGGGGCAAGTATTACCAGCGCTTATGTTCATTGTCATGGAATTGAGGCTTGGCAAATAATTAAGAACGTACCGCGAGGTCTATTGTTCTTTGACGTACTAGATAATTATAAACAAAGTTTATTATTACTATTACTAACAAACATATATCTGTTGCTCTAATCAAGCATAATCATTATGAAAATACTACGGCGTAGGAAACAAGAATAACCTAATAACTTAAATTGAAATGTTTTTCTTTCCCACTATGCGATGTATAAAGGCTTTAACAAATTCGATATTAACTGTTTCAGGTCGTAATCATTTTTAGATCGTTGTTCTTGTTAAGTGTTAAAATTTTCAAATAATACAAGCCTATATGGAATGGATGGTTAGACCTTTAAGGATCAACACTGTATACAAAATTGAAGCCTTTGAAATGTTTTTTTATCGGCGTGAGCTTAGAATTTCATGGTTGGATAAAGTAGGAAGTGCTAACACTGAACACAACCACAGAGGCTCTTCGCAGAAGAAAGCAGCAAAAGCTAGAATACTTTGGAGTTTACGTAAGGGGTGGTGTAACTTATTCTGCAGGTTATTACACACCGAGGGAATCTATACGCCCCAAACTACCAGGATGAAAATGGACATCTTGTCCAAGATCTTGAGGGAATGGTATGGCAAAGTATCAACTCTTTAGTCGTAGCAGCTGGTTCTGAAATACAAATAACCAGAATGATCGCCAACCTTCAGTGAGAATCCTACAAGTTGTTTTTACTTTAATATTAGTGTTTTTTTTTTTTTTTTTTTTTCCAACTATTGCGCACACTTGGGCTAGTGCAGACGATGGGATGATTTATAGCGCTCTGGCCGGGAATCGAACCCGGGTTTTCGGGGTGAAGCTCAGTACGCTATCAACTAGGCCACCGCGGCGGCTAATATTTGTGTAAGCACGATTTTTTCCAATTGGACTCACATTTTAGGGGGTAGTTTTGTGTGTGTGTGTGTGTGTGTGTGTGTTTTGGTACTTTTATATATGCAATTTTTGTCCGAGTAGATTCAAACTTAGCGCGAAAACCGATTTTGGTATTACCTTGGACAAGTTATTTAACCAGCAAAATTCCCTTAGCAGATTATAAATGGGCTTCAAAACTTTAAATGCATTTTTTTGTTTTAAACATTTTTAAATATCTGATTTCTCTAACATAATCTGCGTCAAAATCTTCATTAATTAACATTTTTTATTTCCAAAATCCGTTGAAATCAAGAAATTTCCAATCAAAGTTCATTTTCAAATTTTTAATGTAACGTGCGAGTTTAAAATATTAATATGCACATTTTAATGCTGATTATGATAGATAAATTAGTTCGAAAAATGCCATTATTAATTTTATTCTCTTTATTTGTTTCACCCAACTTTGGTGTTCACCAAAAACAATCACTTTTTAATGTTCTGTGCCTTCCTCGTAGCCCAGTATTGCTTCATTCGTTGTGATCTTGCTTTTCTTTCTTCGTCAGAGATTTGGGTCGTTCGCTTGGATTTGACTTTGCCTTGGAACCGTTGCTTCTTGTCCTTGGTTATTGTTTTGGCTGTTCTGTCCATGAGCATAGTGTCAGTGATTTGTAGTTCTGTTATGTCTTTCTCTGTTTCTCCAAACCAAAGTGGTTTGGCTCTTTTATTGCGAAAGTAGTCAACTATTTTTTTGGTTAGTCTATTTTTGTCCTTTCGGAGGATGTACCCATAAAAATCAATTCTCCTTTTTCTTATTGTGTCTGATAGTGTTTCAGTTTTTTGGTAAAGAGTTTCATTACTGATGTGGAGTAATTGGTTGTTACGGAATTTGGGGCTAAGATTTTTCGTAATATCTTTCTTTCTTTGATCTCCAGCCTTTCAAGTGGGCCCTGGGTTGTGAGAGATAATGTTTCAGCTGCATATAAGGCTTCTGGTTTAATACTGGGAAAGATACTGTAGTATGATAATGCCTTATCTTTGTATTCCAGGAGAGGGACTTATTGTTGTATGTGTCTTTGGTAAGTTGGAAGGCTAATTCAACTTTATTTCTCCTAGATTCCATAGCTTTTTTTTCTCTAGGGCATTCCAGCTGATACATTCCCCAAGATATTTGAATTATTTGATTATCTCAATATATTGTTCTCCCACTTGAAGCTTTTTTGGTGGTTTTTGTATGTTTGTCAATATTTTAGTATTTTCAAATGAAACTTTGAGACCCATTTTTAACGCTTGCTTCTGGAGTTCAAGAGTCTGTTCCTTAGCTTCTTCCAATGTCTCAGCTAGTAAGGCCATGTCATCCGCAAAAGCCAAACAATTTACCTTAATGCCTTTGTTCTTAATATTATTATTATATAACATTATTATATAATGAAATACATTACCATAATAGTTAAAATGTAACTTATAACAGTTTTTGACAATAAGCTCATTTTGGGAAAGATCCTGCGTCAATTATTAAAGGTAGTTAAGTATCATAAATTTCAGCAAAACTATAAAGCACACTGGAAATAATAACAATAGTGTATTCGTACTACAAAACAATGTGATTCACTATATTAGCTTTAAATAAGGCCTTGACGAAAGAACAGTTTACCATCGAACAAGAAAACAGCTGTGCAGGTAGTTGTTCATTTTCAATTCGCTCCGCTCGACATAATAAAATAATAGTGCTTGCATCGTGTTAACACTCCGCGTTGTGCAAGGTTCATTGTTTCAGGTCCTCATTATGTATTCGGAGTCTGTAGAGGAAGGGAGTTTTCAATTTCACGGACTTTTCTTGCCTTAATTTATGGCCAAGCCTGGGGGACATGTTTATGGTCTATTTACTGTGCATAAACTATAAGGGCCATTCAACACTCTGAAGGAAATATAAATAAATTAAAGGAAATGGAATAAGGACACGAAAAAAGGAGAAAATTAAAAGGGAATATGAATCCTTCTTTTGCACTTTAAACATAGGAATCGATTTTATATATGCACATTATATTTCTTCGCTTTAGATTATAAGTGGAGGTAAACGGGTATGTGTTATTTGAAAAAGAACAAAATTTTAATTAATTTTAAAATTACGCTTTTTAAATTATTTTCGTTTAATTTTAAATTTACTTTACATTTTTATGTTTTATTATCAAGCGGATTATTTAAGTATATTTTTTGTTTACTGATCGAATTGATACAAGATAACCTCGTACTAAATTTACAAACAATCGATTATTTGGCCAAAACAGCGTACATTCGTCATAGTTAAATTAAAGCCCGCTATCTTGAAAAGGAAATGAATGGAATACAATCTTACACATGTTTCGATCGTGTTTTAAACAAAGTACCTTAGTACCAAATTTTAAAACAATCTATCAATGCTTTTGGGCTAATATATATAAAAAACAAACATACCAAATACAGTAAGTAGAGTTAAAACAGATCTTTCTTCGCACGGTCAATATGGATATACTGTAAAAGTTCTTCGAATTTTGTTTTATCCTCTCAAGCATATTTACTAGGCAAATTTGTGTTTTGTTTTCTGGAAAACCTTACATTTTCTATTGTTTTGTGAGATATTTAGATGAAGTACAAGCATCATGGAATTAAAGTATATTTACCTTTACATAGTTTTATTATTATTATATCAATCGTTTTTGTTATGATTATTAAACTTTTTGTAATTAATTTCATTTTTGATTCTTAAATATTGTAGTTTGAAATCCGAACACAGCAATTTTGTATCTGTTGTTTCACTAATTTTCTTTAAAACTCATATTTCTTAGATTTTGGTTTATAGGTACGACAATTGCGCTGCAGTGACAACAGTTAGAAAAATATTCTTCTAAAATTTTTGACAATGTTTTTTCTTATAAAACAACAATACTTTCAGTTTACCTTCTCCAATAATAAAATTACATTTCATAAATATCAGAAAAAATATTCCTATTCAGTTCCGCCTAAATTTTTAAACCTAGTATCTATATTGTCATCGTGATTTTATAAGACGAAATACCTTCTACTATTACAAGCAATAATAGAACAAATAAAGTTTAATTAAAAATACATCTATTAAGAAAGTTGCCAACAAAATAAACCAGATAACGAACTCACTTGGAAGTACTTTTTTTTAAGGGAAGCTTTTAATGTCAGCTCTGGCGAAATGAGTGAATGGAAAAAAGTGTCCTGAACCTTTTTAATGAAACTGAAATATGGAACAAACGAGCAAACGAATTTCGTGTCTCTATTTCTGTCTCTTTCTTTTTCTTCCTCCTTTTCAATAACAGTACACGTGGATTATATGAAATGTGGTGTTGCTTTAGTTTCGATATTTTTACTTAGTTGAAGAACACGTGTACACTGTAACCGTTTGTAATACATTCGAATTTAATATAAAAGTTTATAAAAATTGTTGTTAATATTGCTAGTTTTTAATAACATAATCTGAAACTGTTTACAGCCTTTCAGCTGTTTAATGAAACCAACTGATTGGTTTGAATCAATATAAAACAACTGACCTTTTACTATAACTACAGCAAATATTATATAAACTAAGTTCACGTATTTTTTTATTCAAACAAAACAAAACAAAAATTTGTGAACATATCTTCACACTAATTATGCATTCAACAAAGATAGCACTAACAAAAGCTTCGCTTCTATGGTAACTCTCCGAGTTCCACAAATGTACTTTTTTGTATTTCAACGGTATGTGAGCACAACTTGTGAAAATAATAGGGCTCATTACAGGACACTGTGAATTGAGGGTGTACATGAAAAGGATAAGTAGTACCACGAAGAAACCGGGTGTATGTGATGGAGTAAAAAGGAGGACACTGCAGAACACATAATTTATGATTGTGAGGGTCTTGCTAGCAGGAGGTTAAGGGTTTTTGGTTACGAAGACTTTAGGGATCTCCAACAGGATGTGCTACTCGGTGGATTGTTGGGACTTACTAAGGGAACAAATCTGCTGAACTAGTATTTAAGAAGTTTAGTTGCACAATAGGTCCGTCGATTGCAGTGCCTGGTGTTTTGTAACCTGGCAATGATAACCAAAACAGTTTTTCGTTGAAAAAACCCTTCCTCTAATATATAATTTAATCTAATGTAATCTAAGGGTATATACCTTCATTGCTTCAATTTTTAAAAATCTGTTCCATACCTACATAGTTTATACAATTTTTCAAAGTAAAAACTGATTGTCACTAATCATTAAGAAAAATATAAAAAAGAAAAAAATGTTGGAAAATAATTTAAAATATTTACAATAAAGTTTCCAAAATAATATACAAATGTATTGGTTTTTAGTTTTAACGATAATTTTAAAAGTACAATTCAAGTTTTGAGTTTTTGTAACATAAGTCGAAATGTGTTGAAAAAACTAGTATCGATTAAAGAAATGGACGAGACACATGCGGCGGGTCGTTATTCATCCCTAATGAACAAAGGGCGGTCCCTGAGCAAATTATTTCCACCTAATTTATTTGCGACTGCCGTCACAATATCACTTTGTATTTCAGTCATTACGATTTGCTGAAAATACCAACAAAAAAGAATGTAAAATACCAAAATAGAACCTGATATTTGTTCAAAACAATCTATATTTTGTAATTTTTTCTTCAAATGTTTCTTGTTTTCATGTTATGTTTTATATGAAGTGCTTTTTTTTTTAAGGTTTGAAATTCAGTCTAAGGTTTGATGGTCACCAAATGCGGAGCAGAGTTGCGTTGAGCGGAACTGACCAAACCTATTGGTTTTAATGCAAGTGCGGCCACTGAAAGCAAAACGGAGCTGAGCGGCGTCGGATGGCTCCGCTTCACTTCCAGTGGCAGCTTTTATATTGAAAACAACAGGTTATGTTTTGAATAACTAGTCCGCTCCGCTCCGCATTTGGTGATCACCAGGCCTAATGATACAATTATCACATTTTGGTTGAAAGAGTAAGCAAAAACATAGTATTGAACTTTTAATTATTATTAGCGCTTTTCCAATAACAATGAGCGATTTGAATAGACATCATGGTAAGTCCCAGACCCGGATTCTTAAAATGAGCGCTGATCCTGAACTGTAGATCATTTTTTGAGGAGTCGACATTGTACCGGTTTGGTATAAATACCGACTTTGTCATTAGCTTGAACATAAGCGTTAACCAGCAACAGTTTCAAAATGTTACATATTTAAAATCATTAAAAAAAATCACAACGTTTTTGTTTTAAATGCATTTTTTAATCTGATTACAGCGACGTAGTTATTGTTAAAAACTACTTAAAGCATTTGAAATTTCAAAATTAATTGAAATTTAGAAATAATTTATCTGCAGTCAGGATTCAATTTTGTATTGTCAATGTTATTTAAAAGTACAATTTGAAAAGTACATGAGGATTTTAATGTTGATTATGACGGTGACACCAGAATTTCAAAAGATGGTTCAGTAAAAAAAAAAAAATATTGAAAATTTGCATCCATCACGCCAGCGAAACAACTGCGTGCAGCGTTTATTAAAAACTTTCTTATTTAAAAAGTCCAATAGAAATATATGGGTGTTCAAATTATAAAATATAGGAGGCATATTGTTTATTTCCTAAGGATCTGTGTCCGAAGTAGTTGAGGCACTTCAGTCTGTTCATTAACGCTGATTCCTCGTCATCAATAGTATAACTAGCATAAAGTAAAATTTTTATTTTCTGTATAGTTTAATCTTATTAACAAGACCTACGAAAGAATTACACGCTCACGCACGCGCGCGCGCGCACGCACATACATTTTTCCAATAAAAATTCACTAAAATATTAATATTATACACTAATGAATTTATTCGACAAAAAACTTCAACGAACTATATTATTTAGATAGCTGTTTAAGGTCTTAAGACGGAGCGTTAGAAAATATTACGAATACATAGTTTTAATTATAAACTCAATTTATTGTTAAGATTTACACATTATATATCACAATTCAGATTCATTTAAATCAAAGTAATGCAGACCCTAAGCTTTTAAAATAATCTATTCTTCCCACTCGAATTTCGTGAAACAATAAAAGCAATCCGCCATTATTCGAGATAACTAGAATTGGAGCTGAAAGCTATCATTTAACAAACCAACGAGTATTGAGTGCACGATGAACTTGGCTTCTGTTACGTTTAATCAGAATTGTACCTGCAGTTTACTGGACAAGTTATTATTGTTGACTTTCTTATACATATTAAGTTACCTTTTCAATGTTGGTTACACAATGATAAAATCAGATTTTTAAAAATCAACATGACTTTCTAAAAATTTGAATTAGACTTGTTTTGATAGTGTTGTACTAATTTTTCTGGGTTAATTTTTTTTTCACATTTGTTATCAAAATCGATTTTTGTTTCCAGTTTAAATTAAATTGAACTGAAATGGGGGACGTGAAAAGGAAAAAAGAGCTCTGTGGAGTGTGTTTAAAACACCCTTCAGTACGTAAACTTTCTGAATTGCTCACTTTAAGGTCGTGGATTCGAGATTAAAATACTGCCATAAGCTCTATCTTTCCGTCCCTCGTCATCAAAATTTTAACTGTCATGCTCATTGAAAACTGCTGTTTCTGGTAGAAACATTGTTCAAACGTTTCGTAAAAATCGTATATGTTATCTTCGCTGTGGTCTTCACTCCAAGTCTTAAGTCAAACTGAATAAATCAACAACTTTTTAAACTGTGGGTCTAACTCAGTTCGGCTTAATTCTTGGAATGAGGACCACCTCCATTCAAACATTGAACAATATTTCTTCCAGAAACAGCTGTTGTGTCTAACGGTTTCAAACCAGTTTTCAGTAAAAGAATGCATATTACAGTTCGGACAGTTCTTGGTTTACTCACTTCGACACAGACTTGGCGCGAGAACTCTCTCGAAGATACCTTAAATTTTAATTACACCGGTTTTCAGTATTATATATGTAATTTTTTCAGACTACTCATAAAGTTAACCTACAGCTCCGGATTAGAGCTCATTTTAATGACCAAGCTTCCTATATTGGCCTATCAAAAAGCTCATTTTTCAATAAAAACACCCATAAAAGTTTTGCATGTTATGGATTAAGGAGATGCTAATTAATTGTTCGAGAAACTCATATTGCCTTCAACAGAACCTAGTGTTCCAAAGTTGAATTACGATATTTCCTAATCGGACTACAGTTTATATAGGTGTGTTTAAACCCCCTGTTAAACTACCCCCATAAATTTTACGATTATAGACAACTCTTTAAGCTAAGAGTCTTATCTATATATTGCACCCTCCAGTAAGTTCTATCCAATTTGGCGTTCACGTGGACATCGTTTTAAATAAAATAATACCACTTATTCTAGTGGGTGATATAAAATTTATATTTTAAGAATACACAAATACATTTTTACGATATAAATAAGGAGAACTATCCAATTTGTCTTTCACTATGGTATAGTAGTAGTAAATAAAATAATAAAACTTTCTTGAAGTAGTTTATGCTCAAGTAGTTTATTATTTTAACAATGCTGAAATATAAAGTAAATTTAAAAATGAAATACTGTACGAATTTCATTGCGAATATAAAACGGAACACTGCTTACAATAAAAACAAATGGTAGTAAAACATTACTAGTCACTGACCTTCAACAATCGTTATGGCATAGTACTCTATTTATGAAGACTAAAATACTTGAAATATATTAAAGAAGTAAGATATCTAGTGCGAGAAAAAAAGCTTGATAACAAGGAGGTTTTCAACAACTTTCAGAACTTAAAGAAGGCTTAAAAACAAGTTTCCAGTGATTTTTGAGCGCCTGACGGTGCTAAAGAACTGTTTAGTTGATTAAAAAGAGCTGTTTAGTTACTAAAAATTACAAAAAGTAATCTCTAACGATTCGCAGAGAAAATGTAAGTGAGTCAGAAGTGACAAAGAGAAGAAGTGACAAATATTATTTATATTTGCTAAATAATAAACAAATATATTTCAACCTCATGCAACAACTGGTATAGAAGATGAAAGACATAGCACAAGTTAATAATAACGAAGATGTTATACATAAACATGCAAAGAGTACTGTGACGCTATGTTTAATACAAACAATCGGGACACGCAGCTGTTTCGCTGACGTGATAGAATCGAATTACCAAAAGTGTTTACCGTTATTATAAGATATGCTTTAAATTTTGATATCATTACTAAAATCAGTATTGAGATCTTCATATATTACGATTTTAAACTCTCAAATTACGTTGAAAACACAAAATTGAACTTTGACCACCGGCAAGCAATCACTAGTTTATGAATTTTGAAAGTCTGCTGAATATAAGATATTCAATTTAATTGGTCAGGGTTCATATTCATATTTTCAACTGCAAAAAATAAAATCACACAGGTGAGCACGCGTATACACACACACACACACACACACACACACACACACACACACACACACACACACACACACACACACACACACACTGTTAAGTACGTTATCTTGTCAGTATGTTTCTAAATCCATTCTGTTCCTATTTTCAAATTCCTGAAAACTTTAAATCGCTTAAACGTTTTTGAAAATCTGACTTCTTCCATAGTTTCAAAGTTGCATAAGTTTGCATTTAAAATGTATTTATTAAAATATATTGACGTTAAGAAGTTGAATTTTACGATGGTTTATTGTAAATTTAAAAATTTTTAATGTTAATTAATGTATGCAAAATTTTAATACTGATTATAATAATAAACTCAGGTTTTGAAATGATTGCAAGGTAAAAGAAGTGTTAGAAATTCGCTTCCATCACGTCAGCGAGACAATTGCGTTCATTATACCCAGATAGTTGAATCCAGAGTTTTATATTCAATTTCCAAATATTTGTTGTCTAGCGTAAAGTATGATACGTTAAAATGAAAAACTTCGTGTTGACGTTGGAAAAAGTGAAAGTATGAAATATTTCCACATATTTCTCTTCTCACATACAAACGGCCGCGTTGTCGACCGAGGCGTTAGAGGTATCTGCCTGTTTTCCTGTCATTTAAATGCATGACATCGTCAGAAAGATGTTTTTTCAAAGGCAAACATTCCTGTCAAATTTGTATACTCGCAGACGCGTCAGTAGGCTGTTATACATCAAACAGATTTTTTTTTACTTAACGGGGAAACTTGTTCCGTTACAAGTTTAGGCCGTGCAAGGTTAGAGTGCGTTCAAACAGTGTCAGAAGGGAAATTAAACTGTTTTCATATTATTAAATAATATTGATAACCATATTCAGTTGTTATTTATGAAAGTGGGGAACACTCCACTACGATCTACAGTATTTGGCGAATCCTGTATTAATTCACTTCGGTAATTTAATTAAACCGAATATAAAAATCATGTGTCGTGTTTTGGAACAAATCATCCAAATTAAAATTCTCCAAAATAAAGAGGAAAAGAAAACATGAAATATGATTTTTATTTTTATTTCAGTAACAGAAATCATTCAAGTTTATTTGTGTGTGTGTGTGTGTGTGTGTGTGTGTGTGTGTGTGTGTAGAAAGTAGAACGAGTGAATAATAGCTTTATGCCCTTAACAATTTCGGTTCAATATATTTCCCGTATCTCAAACTTGGCTTTAAGAGAAGTTTATAGGAAGAGACCTATCGTATTTAAATATTTTATGTGGAAGCAGTTGTGAATGTATAGTGATAAATTCTCACATAAGTAACGCCATAACCGTGTTCGTTGTTAACAACACACACACACACACACACACACACACACACACACACACACACACACACACACACAAATTCCAGTCAAGTGACACCGTTGACCTGATCGGGGAAAGTTCCGCCTGTTTTCCGGTCATTTAAATGCATGACTTCAAAAGGAAATATTCGTGACAACTTTATACTTGGAGCGCTTGTAACAGAGTTCATTATCTGGTATCACGTGACCGGTTTACCGTGACTGCTCTTATATGTTAGGGTTTTCGTGTCCAATGACGTTTGTATTTTCCTTTACTTTATAACTATTTGAAGTAAAAAGAATATATGTTTGTAATATTGTATTCTGTTTAATAGCATTAAACAAACAACTCCAATACATGAAATGGCTTTATACAGAACGCAGCCAACTGATCTTACAGGCTTTGTACATTGGCAACTAACCTCACTGTTCATTGTTACAAATTAAATCGATTTCTTAAATCTAAAACGTAATGTCTATGAAGTCTTTCATGGCTAACGACGCCATTGTCCTGCAGGTTTACTGTTAAGGAGTTTCTTCAGTAGCGTTTGATAATTTTCACTGGAACTAGTAATTTTCATTTTGATGCTATTGACATTTAAAATATGTTTTATATATACATATATATATATATATATATATATATATATATATATATATATATATATATATATATAACTGATGCAGTAAGGTATATTGAAAATAGATCTTATTGTGTTCGAAATCGCTCCAGCACTTACATGTAAATTACCTACAGTATCCCACAATTCTATACCTAATTTAAACAGTTTTATATAATTTTGATTTATGAATTAGTTGAACTGCATTTTAAGTTGTTTCCGTTTTGTGATTGTATCGTTTCTTCCAAGTTAACCTGGGGTCTACCTGTGGAATTATTTTATCAAGTACACTTGGGAACAGATTCGTCTTCGCAAAGCAAACGTAACACGGCTGCTCTTTCTTTTATCAACTCTGATTCTACAAATTTTGAGTCAAAATTGTAGCTGGTCTAAATAAGTTTGAATGTGCCGCGTCGCCACAACAGGATCGTCGTTCACCACCACAACGCTGAGCCAACAACGCTACCCTGAAGTACATCAGACGTCATCAACTGTATTTCGAAGAAAGGTCATCTTGAAATTTTACTTGAAAACATATGTTCTCCAGGTATGATTCTCGTGAGATGTAGAATGCATGCGGCATATACTTTTCTGATACTTGCAGGGGGAAAATAAATGTTGATGCTTTACCTGTTTTAAAGTTCCATGAGTTTAAAAGAATTGTTTCGATGTGGATGCCTTTTCGTCCGTCTGTAATCAGGTCTCTGAACACCGACAGCGATAAGACTTTACTTTTTTGTTTTTCCTTTTCATTGTATAATGTATAAAAATGTTAAGGTGTTAAGTGTGTGTGTGTGTGTGTGTGTGTGTGTGTGTGTGTGTGTGTGTGTGTGTGTGTTTGTGTGTGTGTGTGCCTGTGTGTGAGTGGGTGTAATCGACAGATTTTATAAAATTGTTTTGTTTACCAAATGTTTCTGAAACCATTTACACTTTCACAAAATCAACACTATAAAGTGTTGATCAAATTATTACGAAATATAATTTACGAAATATAATGCTGTTAAGTGCGTATACAAAAATGTATGGATCGACAGATACGGGAACATATTAATAATTCGGTTTTATTTCTAAAAAACATGGTTCATCAAGTTTTACTCCAGTTTTAGTCACATATGTAAACATTCAATACTGATGTCTGTGTAGCAAATATGTCGTGAAGAAAATTCAAAACACTAAATATTAATAGAACATTAGGTGAAGAATGGTTACCACAACCACACACAAACGTAGAATGGAACAAGAAATTAATTTACAAATTACAAGTATTTTGTTTATTAATTATTTTATAACACTTATATTAATTAATTTTGTTTGTTTCACATTTCTTTCTTCAAGTAGCTTGTATTAAAAAATTTCTTAACAATGTATGTATTTATTCATAATTACGGAATGGAATATATCATTAATACTTTAAACAACTGTATTTTTCATTTACAAAAACAACAATATCAAATAAATTAATACTACATTTCTTTTCACTCTTCGAATATTAACTTCTACAAAATACTGTTCACTTTAAAGTCCCGTTAATATTAAAACTGGTATAACTAATTTATTTGAAGTTTAACCAAAAATAGAAAAAAATTAAACGAAACATAAGCCCCATATGTTAAAAGATTCAATCAGGTATTAAAATTATTTTTGAATATGAACGCGTTTTAAGTTTGAAAATATTTTCCGTTTTTAAAGTGGTTTGTTGTGTTTGGTTAAAATAAAAACGCAACCGAAAGGGCGAGGGGGACGTCTGAACAAGGAAGAGACAGGTTGTCGCCCCAGGTTGTATCCGTGGTCCCGCCCTCTCCCTCAGAACAACACTCTGGGGATAAATAAACTTCCCCTAGTGACTTTACACATAATCCCTTTCCAGTTTTATACTTTACATTTTATCATGGTGTTGCCAGGTTGTGAATATAAAACAAATAATATAAACAATTGCAAAATTAATATTTTATGTTTATCTGCTCAATTATGTAATGGTAATCACACATTAAATTGTATAAATACAATTTTTACGAAGCATGTCCAGAAATTAAGTAGCTTTTTGGAAAAGTAGGCATAACAATTTTTTTCAAAACGAATTATTTTTAAATGAGAAAGCATTTCTTAAACTATTTTTCTACACAGTTGGCACCATTGTTCAGACATGTCTCGAAGCGAGGAATCAAATGTTTAATACCCTCTGCATAGAAAGATGCCACTGAAGACAGCCACTGCCGAACACCGTTTTTTGCGATGTCTCACTGTCAAAGCGTCGTTCTCCAAAATCACGCTTCAAGTTAAAAAGTCAGAAGGAGCGAGATCGGTGCTGTACAGCGGATGATCTCTCCAAACCGAATTCTCGAATAAGGTTTTGAGTGACACTAACAGAATAGGGACTGTGTTGTCATGGATCAATACAATGCCTTGACTAAGCAAAATAATATAAATACATGCTCAATCATGGCTTTCACTTGGATGGTGTTTTTGCATAAAGTATTTACAAACTCTAAAAACCAATTCTGCATTATTTAAGTAAACATGATTTTCATAAAACATTCACCAATCTCGCGATATGTATAAAAAATATTGCAAGCTTTACAGGTTTTGGCTTGACAATTGTTTGTGGCAATGTCAATAACATAGCATATTCCATAAATCAGACACAATAGATTAAACATCGTTTGACACGTGACAAAAATGGTTTCTAATTTCACAATTCGTGTAGCACGTTGGTAAAATAATGACTCAGGGAAATGGTGATTTATTAAAAATAGAACAAAAACATTGTTTTGGAACAAAGTGTTGAAGTTTGTTAATGAATATTTCTGTATTTTGTGAACGTTGCTGGTTAGATAAACTATACTTTATTCATTACTTTAACGAACTTTTGATTGTTGAGACAATTCCAAATTGGTTTTTAAATTTAAACGAATCATTTTTCCAGCTATACTTTTTACGTTTCACCTTGGAAAATTTCGGATTTTTTTAAAATCAAGTAACTTAATTTGAGAAAGTTTGAGCAAAATTTTTGAATAACTAATTTAGTTTTACCTTTAAGTATGCTAAAAGCTCTCTAACTACTGTTTAAATGCTAATTATTCACACAGTACAGCGTTTGGTTGTATCTACAAATGGTAAACAAAAAACAACCGTACATAATCACAAAGCTGTCACGGCCTTTTCTATTTTCGTCGTTATTACTTTGTTGGAATATTGTTGGAAAGTAGAAAAAAGGCAATATTTCGTCGTTCGTTTCCCTAAAACGACATCTTTGTGCGAATACTAAATCAAAGGGTGCGATACTTGGCAGTTGGCAGCAGTGTTTCGTGTATATTCCTTTGAACTTTATAATATTGAAAGAATTACTGTAAAGGTAGTGTACCGCGCAGGCGCAGTAACTTGACAAAGATTTTACAGCCGCCTTTAGTGTTCAGTTGATGCTGCACATAGGCGGCATTCGGTTGTATTTATGTTACGGAAGGGTGGTACTACTGCGTGGTGTTTCACACATAATGATTGTAAATTAGAATGGATTTTAGAGTGAAGTTGAATGGAGTTCAAAAATAAAATTAAAATTAACACTGGTGAATTATTGCTTGGAATTCAGCAACTATTGTGTTTAATTTGTGGTGAGATTTTAATATGTATTTTATATGTGATCTAATTTTAAGTATAAAGTAAGGAGAAGAAAAACAAATAATTATAATGTTTCAAAAATTATATAAAGAGCATTATCATTTCTGACAGTAATTACGCATAATAACATGTTATTATATTTGATGCTTTACAATATTAATTACACGAAATAATCTCATTAATAATTTTTTAACTCAATTGAAAACATTTAATAGTTAATTAAGAGTAATTTAACAGATAATATTTTATACACGAGCTGCTAACACCAGAAGAATTTAAGGAATGTTGTTATTAAAAAAACACTTAAAAACATATTTAAAGCAAAAATTTAATTTTCTTCTCTAAGACAAATAATTACAGTGATGTACTTTATTACTGAAAAGATTATCGAAAATAATGCCTAATTATAATTAGTTTTTTTAATATAAAATATTCAATCAGTTGAAATGTTTGTAACTCCTTTTATTAAATTATTGTAGATTATTAATTGTTTATTTAAAAAATTGTCAGATAATGATTTTAAGTTTTACACCACATAACTGAGCCAGTTGGACTCCCTTTTGTTTACCATCTATTGTCACTGCGTGCTTCGAAAAACGTGATGTAAAACTCAGCGGAGCAAACCTTTCATTAGAACAGCTGATTTATTAAAATTAAATCAAAACCAATGGTAATTGTTTTCAAGGCACACTTTATTTGACCTTCGAACAGTCCGATAGGGCTTCCTTTTTGATAATTGGTAATGTTAGTTTAATGCTTTTCTGCAGTCTGTATAGATTACAACAAGCAATCTATTTAAATAATATGCTTTACAAATTATACCGTAAATAACTACCAAAGGTGATGTTCTTATAGAGCCTAACTATATTTCTTTTAAATTATTTAATTTGAGGTAAAACTACTGTTAAGTTAATAAGTAGTTAAATAAAATATTTGCTTTACAATTTTATTAATACTAGCTGAACTTTTAAAAATTCTAATGAATTTTAATAATAAAAGCTATATTTATGATGATATTATGTAATAATTTTACCCGTTTTGTTTCACCTGTAGAAAAGAAGCTTCGTATTGAATAAACGTATTACTTATTCAAAAATGGTTTCATGTTAAACTTGGCTTTATTCAGACCTTAAACAAGATTTTTTTCTTTCCGTCCCTTAAGAATTACGGAACCGTTTTGTTAAAAGTTTTAGTCTAAACAAATATGGACAAATAAGGCAATACAAAATGTATTTCTAGTTTTTAACAGAACAGACGACATGTAAAAAATAATAAATCTCGCATTGCAGCTGTATTATTCACGTGAAAGAAGTGAATTTTTATTATTTCAAAAAAATATAATTTCACCATTACAACCAGCATTACAATCTGCATAAATTAGAATTTTAAAATTGAAAAGTTCATTGTAATATAAAAGTAAAAATTTCTGAAAGGTGAACTTGCTACTTTCTTCATTTTGAAATTAGCAATTGTGTTGTTTGGCCAAGTTTTCTTTCTCACGCTAACAGCAAAGCCCAAATTCATAATTTTTAGAGTCTTATGTTTATTATCGACAGACTGCCTTACGGAATTATAACTGTAAATGTCGAATGAAGCACTAGTGTCATCCAACCATTCAAAACCAAAAATAACATAAAACCAATCACACAAAACTAAATTTCAAAAACCACAATGCAAAACTAACTATCCAATGCAAAGAACTTGGATAAAATTTCTTTCACTGGATTAAATGTCTGAAAATCTCAGAAAAGAAGACATATTTTTGAGTAAAAGATATTTATTTTTGAAAAAGAAACAAAACAGGAGTCTTGCTAATGGATCAGTGACGTCATCGGCTATGGATAGATAGGCCACTAAGTGGGATGGGTCTCAGACACATTATGTCACTTAACGCCAAGTGGTTGAGGAAAAATCAATGTTAGAACCTCGAGTCAGTACTACTTGTTAAATTTACCCGTGCAATATTTTATGTTCATAGTAATACAGATGTATACAAAAACAACCTTTAGACTTCCACCACATTGTCTGTTGTTAAAACATCACTAGCGCCTAAACATTAAGTCGGAAAGTAATTACGCCTAAACGTAAACGTAAACCGCTATTCTGTAAGTGTTGAACGAATTTCGCTGGTTAACGGGCTTTTCCAAGCTATTAACAAGATCGATTTTGCGTAAAGTTTGAATCAAATCGGAATAAAATTGCGAACACACGCACACTTAATACGTATCGTATATATATTACCACACAAATTTTAAAAAACATCAACAATTGATTGGTTACTATAGGCTCTCATTTCCAAGTTTTATGCTAGGGTGTTATTATGATGGCCGCTCCAATTTTTCTTTTTCTAATAGAAATTTGCTTACAAACAAATTTACGCGAAATATAGGTTATTTCATTTATTCACTTCCTCAGATTTTTGTGATTAGGCGTACATACATATTTCGTCGTTGTGAGAATATACTTTTGGTCAAATTCAAATAATCTTTGCACGCATCTGTCTCGCTGATATGATGGACGCAAATTTCCATTATGTCACATTTATACAACATTTCTTCGTCACACGTTTTTCGAAATCTGTCAGTCGTGATCAGTGTTAAAATCTGCATATATTATCTTCAAAATTACTCATTTTATTTGAAAATTTAAAATCCTCTTTTATGAAGACTTTATCGGTAATTTCGATAGTTAAATCAGAATAATTCGAAATATTTTTGAAATAAAAAAATATATGATTTCTTCAAAACTATTCTGAAGCTTGTATAAAAATCGAACTTTTGTGCGAAGTTTGGATGAAAAATCAAACAGAGAACACGAACGCTAGAACAATAAAACACACGTATACGCTAACGCGCGCGCGCGCGCGCGCACACACACACACACACACACGCATATATATATATATCCCCCGCAATGGGGGGCAGACTAGCTGCACCTATTGAGAGGATTTAGACGACCTTCGCGGTACCCGAGTCTAACACACACTTACACTTGCAACAGTACACTTATTACTCTAACACTTTACTCTCCCAGTAATATTTAGGGAGGCAATAATATCCTCGATGTGCTTTTCTCCTTAAAATAACAATATATATATATATATATATATATATATATATATATATATATATATATATATATATATATATATATATATATATATTGTTTAAAAAAAGTAACCTAAAGTTAAGTTCGCTGCTCATTTCAAGGTCACTGGTCCTACCATGAATGAGCTTTATTATTTCATTTTCAAAAGAAAATTCGCTATAACTCTTTATAATGCAATATGAAATTCAGAAGCAGTTAAATTTATATAGCGCCTTGTCAAAGAACTTGAATGTTGATGAAATTTAAAAAGTGTACTTAACCCCAAAACAGGAAATGTTTTTTCCAGAAATTCATAAACCATAATGGTTATATACGAACGTTAACAATTAACTTTCATGCGCGGATGAGTATAAAACATTAATTTTACATTTGTTTATATTATTACTGACTGAAAGAGTTTATATTCACAACCTGGCAACATTGCGATAAGCATGTTAAAATGTAAGGTATAAAACTGGGAAGGGATTATGTGTAAAGTCACTAGGGGAAGTTTATTTATCCCCAGAGTGTTGTTCTGAGGGAGAGGGAGGGACCACGGATACAACCTGGAGAGACAACCTGTCTCTTCCTTGTCCCTTTTTGCCCTTTCGTCTGCGATTTTAACTCAATACAACAAATTACTTAGACGGCAAATATGTTTAAACTTAAAACGTGTTTGAATTATCCATTTGGAAGTTGAGCAACTGATTTAGTTATTTTTGGAGAATTTCAATTGAAAAATGAGCTATTGCAGTGATCATTATAGTAATAGACCCGGAATTATTAAAGAGCGCCAATCCCAGAGTTCAGGTTATTTTTATAGCAATTGTTAAAAATGTAAATCCTTTCTGTTAAAATAATTTGTTTTCTTCAGGAAATAACATTAAGGGATGCTACCCTTTTATCATTTCCTCTCAGATGAGATAAACTTACAATAAGCAGCTCCTACGCTACACATTTCCGTTTTACTCCGGCACCTGCGAGAACTTAGTTCACACACACACACACACACACACACACACACACACACACACACACACACAAAAATGTGTCTTGATTATTGTATAAATACATTATTATGATTAGCAAATGAAAATTGTGGTACAACTATTAAGACCTACCGTTATAATAAAACCCTTACCTAGGATCAAAATAAGCCCTTTTTCTGATCACTAGATTATATTTTGACAAGAAAAATGATAGTAACTTGGAAAGTTTGTTAGCTAGCCAAATTATTTGAATAATTTGAAAATGACGGCCATTTCATTTCAAAATTCTTGGTTTTAAAATTTTTGAAAGTTAGATTTAAAAAAAATCAGTGTTAAAAAGAGCATAAATTAGCACATTTAACTTTAAATATTAGTTAAAGTCAAAGCAATTTAATTCGACGACGTTCAGGTTTTATTTTCTTATTTTCAATGTAATTTGGAAGTTTAAAATGTGCTTTTTGCTGATCAGGATTTCAAAAAAGTTAACGTTTTCCTTGTTATTCTTCAAAAAGATTCTCAAATCCCATTACAACAAGATTACCTCTATTATGAATAGCAGAAATATAAGGTTGCTTGCAGTTAAACATGAATAAGTTTTGTAAAAAATATTAATTTTTAATATAAATATACATCTTGATGCAAAATAAAAAATATTTTCTTTTTAATAAAAGTACGTTGCGAACATTTAATAGAGTACGCCTTTGAAAAACGAAATATATATTTTTTTGATAACGAACCTTTTAAGGATTTAAAAGGGGTTGCTTTATCCCTAAACTTGAAATCCGTCGCTAGCGTAGTTCACTGACCGAAGTACTCTTTAAACCACACCCAAACGGAGGAGAATATATATTTTCGTATTTAAATTGTTAATGCGCACTTGAAATTTTGATGTACACTTTAACGCTTTCCTTTCGTTTTAAAATCTTTAAATTATTTACTCTCAAGCCGTGAATTATATTGTAATTTTTGTTTATATTGAAAATGTACGGAATATTCCCTAATGTTTATAAATAAATTGTTTTAGTAGTAGAGGACTAAGATTTCCGTTGATCCTGGTTTTTCAGCTCAGCTACGTGTATGTATCTTATTGTGAACTCTCGTCCACAGGTTCAACCTTCCAATCCAACTTCAGATTTTTAGAGAACCGTGAGATGCTTCGGAAGATGTTCTATCATTTGCCCCCCCCCACTCCAGAGAATGCCTGAACTGTCCAAAGCTGGACAGTCAAAAAATATGTGTTGAGTTGTTTTCTCAGCTTTACCGCATTTCCGACACAAAAGTTTTGCCATATGAAAACCAATTTTGTGTAGTCGACTGCGCAATATCCGGTGACCGTCAGAAACCGTCACTCTCCGCAGATCCGTCCTGTTCAACCTAAGGAACTCGCCTGTGAGGGACTTAGTGGACCCGTAAACATCCACTTTGACTGTATAAGGCTGTCTATTCACTCCTAAGACCTTTGGTGTTCCCTGGAAACCTATTGGAAGACATGCCTGCGTGCTGGACTGTAAGGTACTCCACATGCAGGTTCTGGACCAATGAAAGCGCTGTCTGCCCCTATTTTGGTACACCGTTCTGCCTCTTCGTACCCTATATATATATATATATATATATATATATATATATATATATATATATATATATATATATATATATATATAACTTGTACGTATCCATGAGTGTACGTTGTCGTTTAACGACATAATTTTTTAAATTGCTTATCAGGCATGGTTGTTGAATGAATGGATATATGAGGGTCGGTGGTCGAATTGGCTAAAGCATCGTTCATTCTACTGCGTAACTCAACTGCGCACCTAGAGGTTCTTAGTTCAAGTCGCAGTTGCCCCGTACCGTTAACACAGATGCCTCGTCCTCATTAGTCTATTAGTATAAGTGGCATAAAGTACAAAAAAAATTTAATTAAAAAATAACAAAAATAATCTATATAATTTTAAAAAAACTATTTTTAAAATATAGCTTCGTATGGTTAGTATTACACTTTTTTAGATCTACTGTGCTTTCTTTCCGCATTCCTGAGATGCTCAGTTACGGCTTCTTCTACGGACCTAGTCCATTCATAAGAGTCTAGGATTTGGAGAGGATTCTGTGTAGCTTTACAACTTCTAATTGGTTATTTCCCAGTAGTAAGGTGCTGCAGATACTGGCTCCTATTAAATCTTTCAAATTCTCTTTCTCTTGAATCCATTGAGGTTTTGCTCCATTTGGCCATCTTTAATTATGTGGTGAGAATCCGCTCATTCGTAGTTTACATAATTATTCATGGAACACCCACAAGTAGCTAAGGAAATGCGGCTAGCCTATAAAGAATTCTGCATGCATGGTTAAGGCTAAAGTACACTTCTACTTCCCATTTATTGCAGGACTGCGTTTGAGTGTTACGTCATTAGGTCGGTGTGTTCACTCCATCAGTACGGATCGTTTTACATTGTAAAATTGGTCATGCTACGTAACGTAGAGAAAGAGAAATAGAGAGAGAAAGAGAAATAGAGAGAGAGAGAGAGAGAGGGAGGGAGAGGGGAGGGAGAGAGAGAGAGAGGCAGTATGTTCTTGGTTGCCTGGTCACCGCTCCATGACAACGTGTTGACACCCATACAAACCTTTTCTTCCAATTTAACATGTAAACGTAATATTTACAGTTGATGAATCGATTTCATTGTTTATTGTTATTGCTCTCTTTCTATGAAATAATCCAAATTGTGATAGTATGAGCCGTTCGGCCAGTATTGCAGGGAAGTTTTAGCATCTAGCAGTCGCAATCGTTAAATCGGAGCCGTGATCTTCAAAAATTAAGGAAATCTGACACTTACGGTGTCACATTAGTATCAAATTTCAAACAATCGGTCAATGCGTTTGGCAAAAACTGCGTAAGAAACAAACACACAAAAATGCCGAATGGTAGAGTTGATTTTTTTTAACTTCCGTACTATATGCCAGTGAGACTAATAAGGACGAGGAATCAGCTAACGGTAAAGGAAAGCAACGAGAGTAACTGCGGCTTGAACTGAGAAC